>LD343696.1:842526-859606 GCA_001465055.1 Ptychodera flava | reverse complement strand
TCATGGTTCAAGGCAGAAAGGGAAACATTACCCCTACCCCATATGTTGTAATTTCGTTCTTAAAAAATCACTTAAAATCGACACAAACCGAAAGGTTTAAGCTTTGTCACTTTTAAATATGCAATTTTTCCCCATAAATCTATAAAGTTTTGGAAAGGTCTGATGCAGCACTTTCAAAAAATGTAACATTTTTATGGTTTCTCCATTCACGATTCGAGACAGAAAGGAATACATTACCCCTACCCCTTATGTTACACACGGATATATGGCATACCGCGTAATAAGAAAACAAGCTCATGCACCCACTAAATCTCAAGACACATACTTTTAATGTTGTTTTTCTTGTTTATTGCACTGAGTTTTCCAAAAAAATATATAAATACCTTATGAAAAATTGTTTGGAGGAACGGGAACTTAATTATTGGGTGTGAAATTTAGCAAATTTTACGATTTACGGTCAATGGCCGATATAAAGTCTAATCGACGTTCGAATATTAATTAATCCCTATTAAGTTATATATCAATGAAAAGGCCATGATCTTGGCTTTCTAAAAATGTAACGTTTATAGTATTTTATTGTTTCTGTTTCCGTCGAGCGGTAAATACGTGACCCCTACCCCATTGTTGAAATCCAAGATGGCGGCCAAGATGGCGGCAAAGATGGCGCCAAATGAACCCCATGGGACACTATTTCACTGTCTTGTGTATTAAGCACGGTTGCAGAGTACTAGTATACGAATGCTGTACCTTTTTAATTGTTCCTTTATTTAGTTTATCAAAAATTCGATAAAACTGTTCATTAAACATAGGGCCAATGTTCATGGAGTTACTATAGACATGGATACAAAATTAAGTATTTCCTGAATGTATGAAATTATATCACTAAAGTCATCCTAGGGACCTGTATACCAACTATAAAAGCTGTCTGACTAGCGGTTTTGAAAAAAAACAAGCGACCTAACAGTCAACAGAGCTCCACTGTATTATCTAGAGACTTACTTTTTCTGACATGTGTTGATGACAAAGGTGGATATCTTTGATACCTCATTTCAAGAAAACCTGACCAGAAATGGCAAAATTAGCTGCAAAAATACAAATTGACAAAATTGAAGATATCATAATGTCAATATATTATATTAAGGTAAACACTAGGAACCTTTATACAAAATATCAAAGGTGGGCCAGAAGTACATCCCTCACGTGATCATCTAGGATGAGGTTTGTACCATGTGTTGTCCGATTCTGGAGACCTTCCCGGACTGGCTCAAGACATCTGTAGTGGCAACCAGGGCCAGCCGCGGCCGATTGCTGGTAAGATGCCATACGAGTTGCTACATCGGAAGGCTTGCCACTACGAGGAGGTCGAGGTTGACCATTGAGCCAAGGACTTGGCCCTCAAAAATCTCAAAAGGAGTATCCTTCTCCTGCCTGCCAAAATTCAGTGCTGAGAGATGCTAAAGGAACTTCCCGCCGCCGAAGTTGGGATCAGTTTTAGGTCTGGAGGCCTGGTGATGTATCTTGACCTCGAGGCAGAAAGTTCATGACCGAGTGCAGGGGCTGCTATTACAGTGCCATAAGGATCAATTTCAAGACAACCCTGTACCCCTCCTGTACCATCTCAAGGACAGCCAGCAGCAAAACTTTCAAGTCACCATCCAATGCACTGACCGCAGAGAAGAGCTGGTTCTGAACAACAACGTGAATGTCAGCATAGGGGCAGTGGAAGTGGCCATCCAAACTAGCAACTGGCGCCTCAGTTACGCCTCTTACGTTCCCCTCCAGACAGGGCGTAACCATTTATGACCCTTAATGCTCTGGATTATCGACGACTATCTCCAGTGGTCAAATGTTTTCTACCTGGCTGTGTCCCGGGTGGAGCGCATGCACCAGCTCGAACAGGTTGTCTGTTCCTGGAGGAGGGTTCCAAGGTCAGACCCCATACCGAGCAGAAGCTCCACAAGGCTATCTCAAAGAAGCTCGTGGCCTACCTGCCCCAGGACCAAGTTAAAGGGTAAATGTTTTACCTGAAGCTCGATCATGTCCTGCATCACCAGCTCCTCTTGGTTTACCAGATAAAGGATACCCAGCAGTTCAGAGTCAACCGGTTAGACACGACCAGGGGACACACGAGTGACAACATACTGTTGACCTATCGAGACTGTTACAGAAACAGATGGGCAGCAGCCCTCAATGCCTGAGGATCCCATTCTGTAGCATTTGAGTGTCAGGGTGCACTGCCAAAAGTTCTTTGTGGACAAACCCCCTTGGCGGCCCATCCTGTAAATAGTACAGCACAGGCGAGTCAGACTTGGTCACTGAGCACCCAAGCCAGTAAATGATCAAAGACCAGATGGGATCCATCACTCTGTGACTACCGCCTGTTACAACCGATAACGTAGTAACTAACCGATAACGTATCAAACCCGATAACGTAGTAAAAATTTACCGATAACGTAGTAAATCAACCGATAACATAGTAACGAACCGATAACGTAGTAATTTTTTCTAACCGATAACGTAGTAAAAATTTACCGATAACGTAGTAATTTTTCCTAACCGATAAGGTATCAATAAATTTACCGATAACGTATCAAATTGAAGTAGGCCTATACTGTTTTCGTGATATAACTCAGACATCACGAATCGAATTTCATCAATTTTGGAAATGTGAACCAATATATAAGTATTCCTGCAGAATGAATTAAAGATACAACGCATATGAGAGTGTCTTTATCGACACACTTTCTAAGTTGGGAGGACTTGGAAAAAGTTTTCAATATGACCGATTATAAAATTTCTTTACTTACAACGTCAGTATATCAAAATGACAATGAGCCTTTACAAAATAATCGTAATCATACCCATCCATAATCTGATAACACTAGGTCAAAATTCGTAATACACTAGTCATAAACATAGACACAAAACAGCACGGAACAGACAGTAAAGCACCGGTACACACTCATGTAACTCTCATTCTGGGACTGAATTACAGGTAAATCTGGACTCATTGCTCAATTGAATTCCTTATAATCACAATTCATTAATTTTGCAAATTACTCCTGTAAGCAAGCCGAGTCAACAGATTTTGTAGACAACGTACTGCTTTTTCTTTCCTTTTTATCCTTTCTGTTGTGATTCACGTCGATTCACATCAAATTACGAAGACATCTCAAAATTATAGAGTAGTCATCATAGTATAGTGCTGATAGAAAAAAAAACGCTTAGGCCAAGAAAAATAAAAAGTTTGTTTCTCATCCTCGTGCGTGTCAATTGAGAACCGCCACGTTGACGTCAGCCTTTTTTCTGCTCATGAGGAATATGTATAAAACAGAACTGTAAACAAAATAACTGACACTAACATTCCATTCAGAACAGTACACATATGTCACGGAAGCGATGTCAACGACTGTAAGGCTACTGTATATCTTCTAGCATATTTCTGCTGGTGTTGCAACGAGCCACTCTTCCCCAATATAGCCGTTGAATCCGTACTTCCACATATACCTTTCCAGAAGCAGGGAGAAGCACTCACCCTTCTGAATCTCGAGCGCCTTTCCTTGACAACAGCTGAGTCAAGGTCGTCCAGCCTCTTGCCGACGCGCCTCTCTCTGTCTTCAATTCTGAAAGCAGCTGCTTATACATAGTGTAGAACACTATGTATTTTTCTCTTTTCCTTGCCAGTGCTTGTCTTGATGACCTCGACGACAACACAAGAAAGGGCAACTGCCCCAACGGCTGCCAATAGGGGAGTAATGATGGCAGCCAGCGTACTGCGCACTGCTGATGAGCACACCTTTTGTGATGTTCAGGCCCATATTGTTTTGGCCGATCAATTTGGAACTGTGTAGTAGGCAGCGGCTGTTCTTTTGGCATGTGGCATCTGTATAGACTGAGACATGCACCATGGTTCTAAAATTTTACATGCAAATCTCCTTGCAATTGAAATATGTATCTGTTCTTTGTGTCATGGATCAGTTTCAGTACCAAATATTCGTTCAAACAACTTTGCTCTTCTTTGCCTTCTGGGTCTGGGAACACATCTTTGAAGTCCATCCCCTTGAAAAAGTTGGCCTTCTCACACTTTAGCACAAAATCGACGATGGTGCAGTATAAGAGCTCTTACCGTAGCCGTTTGCCGGGGGTTTGCTTTGAGGAAATATCTGTTTGCTCTCTGCATGGGGCACCATTCTAGATCAATGTTGGTGTTTCTGAAGAACGTTTTGGATATTCTTTTCGCCTAACATTCTCATCTTAAACTGTCTATTCACTGTGTAGAGTAAAAGCGCCGTTATGAAAATCATCAGCTGTTCGCCCACAGAGCCCACCATGATGCCAGTGGTTTTCAAAATGAAACTGACAATGATTCTGATCAATCCTGGCATAGCAGCAGTACTTTTTGCTGCCAGTCCCTTCAGCCACTGACCCAGTTACTTGACCACTCCTGTTGCCACATCGTATGCTTTCTGCATTGAGCAAGTGTTGTGATCGCCAGTTGCATTGTGGCTAGCAGTGCACCAATGGTTAGTACTTTCCGTTTGAACAGCTCTGTCAGCTTCGTTTTACAGCTTCAGGTCTGGATTCTTGAGAATTGCCTTTATTTGTCTAGTTGGAGCCATTCTTTCATGAACTCCACAGTTCTTGCTGTGGAGCCACTCGATGTGGTCGTCGATTTTAGCTAGTTGGGCTTGAGCTCAGGCATCAACTCAAGGGGTTCATCTTCGGGATCGGGGCTAAGTATTTTGTCTCTTTCTCTCTGCGTACAGCTCCCGAAAGTTTTGTTTGCAAGGGCCAGCTAGACTTTGTTAGCTACAAATTCGAGGTTAAGGTTATTCTACTCATTAATAATGTGCTCGATTGCCTGTATCTTATCTGTATTGCCGCTGGCGTCCTCGCTGAGCTCCGTCAGGTGATCTCACAACATCATCAAGGGTGCATATTTTGGCTTCTATTTCCAAATTGAGGCATTGCCTTTCATTGTTTTTGGGAGGAGGTAACAGCTAAGAAGTCAGATAACCGATAATCGACATCTGGGGCCTCTCCCTCGATGGCTGGGGTCTCTCCCAGGACATATCTTAAAAATACTCTCCCGCCCAGTTGTCTCTTTAATGTCGACTCTGCATATTGTTTACTTCTTCCATTATATATCATTTGCAACCTCTTGCATTGAGCCTCAAACATACTTCACCTGCCGGGCTGATGCCCATTTGCTTAGCGTAAGCATCAACTGCTTGTTGTCGAGATCTACTTGGTGTCTTTCAGTCTGTCTACCACAGGAGTAGTCTCATGGCTGCCCCCTAAAAAGCAGTCTCTTCCTCCAATGTCTAGTTTGGATCATAATCATGCACCTCCTCATCCCCTGTCCTGATAATTCGACATTTTCGTCTTTAATTTTTATCATATATATTATATGCGAAAGTGCCATACAGCAGACTGTACTAACAGAGGTAAAAACAGTTGTGCAGTCACGACCACTAGTATATGTTGGAGATGATATCAACTCATGTATTGCTTTGAACCTATCTCATTTCCTCACACCCAACCTGCTACTTGAATACCTCCAAGTGAAACTGAAGATGTAGATTTAGAATACCTACCAAGGATGAGCACTGATGCAAAGAAAGGACAAAGTCATCTTATCTGATCGGGAGAAATGTCTACATCTTTACCTTGACAGAACGATTTCAAACTCGCTATAAAGGTCCAAGAAATCAAGTTCCATACAAACCTAATCCAGGTGATGTAGTACTGTTTAAAGAGAACTTATCTCATTGCGTATGGAATCTTAGGGAAATTCAGAATGTGATCAAGAGCAATGATGGTGAGATTAGAGCTATAAATTTCTATGCCCTTCAAAGAAGACAATTACCTGACCTTTGAAATTTCTGTGCCCTATTGATTGTTCAGAAATATCCGGAGACGAGGATAAGACAGAACAAGTGCAACAATCAACGGAAACTGAACAACCACAACTGAAGTACGACTTGAAACAATCAAGAAGACAACTGGCCCGACAAGTTGCAGAAATTGCCAAGAAACGAACAGAGCAACAACTACATCCTGTTGGACCTGCAACTTAACAAAACACTTTTGTCGGGGAGTGTTGTGGAACTACCATGAATATGCATCATTATGTAATGATTTGCTCTGGACAATAGTCACTAATTACTGAACGATAGTTCGTTTAGTGGCAATCAAATTTACATACGTTATTCATTGAGGTTATTCATTGTTGTTGATTAACCGCTCGCAACGATCATGGAGCCAGGAGCAGAGCTAGTACCACCATGCTAAATGGCAAGCCATGATTTGTGGAGGGACTGTGGGCAAGAATTAAGGAATACCGTGGTCATTTACATGCTCACTGTGTTTCAAATGTTGTTAGAAACGGCTATGCTAGGTCAGCATAATTTTCCTTGTTTGATGAAAATTAGTTTTGTAGTTGAAAGGAAATTTGTGAAAGCAACAAATTTGTTTTGCAGTATTCGGAATTGTAAATGTCTTACAAAGAGTAATCTAAATTCACTGCTCACGAGCTGAAGTTGTCAACCTGATGTTATAGCCTTTCTCCAGATTTCCAATAGATATGAGTATGTGCGTAAACAAAAAGGGTAAACTCATAATTTTTTGCTCACGTGTTCACACACGTGAACATATGGCTTACCGCAGTCTGTATGTGTGTGTGTGTGTGTATGTGTGTCTGTCTGTATACCCGTTATCTTAAGCACTGCTGAAGGGATGTCAACCGAATTTGGTGCACAGCTTCAGGATCTGAATGGCTAGAATTGAAAAGGTTTTGGTGGGCGTAGCATGGATATTAATGAAGTTATGAAAGTTTTATTTTTCTGTTGCATGGTTGTCTATGAGAGAGCTTGCGCTGAAGCCCCATATGACAAGTGAAAACGATCAATTGACGAGATCGACTGTTTGAGGGCGCTGTGAAATTAGATATTCTAGGTTGGCTGGATAGTTCTGGGCACAGACACTGCACTCGTACTCGTCACGAACGACTTTTCAATGTGTATACGCAAGGAAGCAAACGTTATTAAGTTGCTTCATAGAGCATAATCTGCTGGACCATCAGAGGAATTCAGGTAGGTGTTTATCTCTTTTTAAGATGAAGTTCGAAACTACTTGCGAGTAAGTGGAAATAATATGGCGGATGGTTGGCGTGCAGCCGATCGACTAGCCCGTGTGACATGACGTATTCATCATGACAAACCATAAATGATCGACGCGTATTGTGGTCCTCACGCAGACAATCTAAACAACGTGACCAGTCTGTCTATTCTGTTATTCAGAGAAGAAGATTATGGTGGTTGATCACACGCAACAGTAAAATCTGACGATTAGCAGACAGAATTAATTTTTGGTATTGTTCCCTTTACTTATGCTTACAAGTAACCAGCACAACGCACAGAAATAACGAGCGTAATTCTGTCAAATTCTTCTTAACATATAGTTTGTTTAATGTTGTTTAAGAGCGTTTATTCATTCTATTTATTTTTGAAACTGTGCCATGGGGACTCTTGTCTTAATAATCAACAAGTAATTATAAAATCCAATAAAAAAGAAACAAAATACGAACAAAACTAATCTAAGATATGAAACGAAAAGACATCAAAGAAGCTTCTAAACAAGCAAATATATGAACTGAAAGAAACAGTCTAATAGAAAATATATGTGACAAATATTTACAGTAGAGTGCATTATAAATGTTTATTCAACCCACGCAATCAGCATCTGATCTAATGGTCCGTTCAGAGTGTGAGACCATTTTCTTTTATGCTGATTACAATCATTTTGACCCAACTGCTTGGGGTTAATTAGGGGCGCCCTCTACGTTGAGTATTTTCCCGCCCTTACTGATGTCACTTTTGATGTGTCAGCCATCTTGCTCACAGCAGTCGACTTTTAGTGAGCTGCTCAAAAATTCACTCTCACTAGTATTTGATGTAAAGGTCTTTCATACATTATGTCGGATCACGAAAGCACGCCAGCACAGTCCCTAGAAGGTTCCGATGCGGAAAATCCACCACAATCTGAACGCCGTGCACCGATTTGTTCAGGCTGTAAGCAAGCAGTGAAAGGGCATCGTGCTATGGGATTGCAACCTGGCCCAAACTGCACTGGTCTGGTTACAACTCAACATGTGACAGAGAAAGGTACGGCAAGTAAAGCCCCTTCAGTTTCTAGTGACCAAACAACAAACATGTCGGAGTTCGACCGCTTAAAGGCAAAGGAACAAGAACTTTTGATAGAAAGAACTTTGTTGCTGCAAAAACGCGCACAGCATGAACTGGAACAACGCATGAAATATTTAGAGCGGGAAGTCCATTCTCTCCGTATCGAGGACGACACCACAAGTCACGCACACCGACCTCTCGTATCCTCACCTCTTACGTCTGACTCATCAGCAAGTTTAAGTACCAGTCATCAACAGAGCACTACAAAGTCGTTAGGTCACACAACTAGTAATGTTTCACATCTGATTGCCACTCCGCCTCTTACTAATACCTCGGCTGACTCGCGCTCACCCGCAACAATCAGTGCTGGGGACAACGGTCAGAAGACCACCATTGAAACTTTACGTCGTGATACAAATGCTAACCATGCAACCGACGCCCAACTAGCTCAGGTGCTCGATTCAGCATTTGGCGTATCATTGAATATAAATTTGACAATGGGCAAATATGTGTTGTTTATTTTTCAATCAATGTGTTTGCAACATTATTTGTCTATTTATTAGTTTTTTTTTCTGTACTCATTTATTTGTGACCTTTTATCTTATTTATCTTTTCTTTTGTCAGAAGATTATTTGTCCGCTAAATTGTTTGTTTGTGTGTTTACTCTTAATCCTGATGAACCTATTCATCATTCTTCAGTCAGCATGGCTTGGTTGGGTCGACTTAGCACAGTCTCTCTACCCAACCAGTGTATAGATGTCTTATCTTAAATGAATATCTTAAACCCCATCTATCCCCGATTAATACGGTCAAGGTCAATGCTTTGCAAGATAGCATTATAGGTATTTTAGAATCATTTATTCAGGATGATTTAATATACCTTTTTTGTGATTTGTCTTCTTCTACCCCCTGTCACAATTTTAACAGCTATCGGGGTTTCAAAGTAAAACATCAAATAGTAGTTCCAAAGTCCTATCGTGCTGAAATATTGCACCCCTCTTATGGAATTCCTTGGGCTGGTTATTTGGGAGTAAGAAAGACCTATCAAAAAATTATCATGAATTTTTACTGGCTTAATGTCAGACAGGATATAGCACATTTCTGTAAAATTGTCGCACATGTCAAATGGTAGGAAAAACAAATCAGACAATTCCAAAAGCCCCTTTACAGCAAATTACTGCATTTCAAGAAACGGTAAGTAGGATAATCATAGACTGTGTTGGGCCCCTGCCCAAAACTAGGTGAGGAAATAACTTCATGTTGACAATAATGCGTACATCTACACGTTCCCAGAAGCCTTACTACTCGGAAATATTAAAGTAAAAACTATAGTGAAAGCTCTTGTCAAATTCTTTACGTTATTTCGCCTTCCTTAATATGTGGATTCCGATCAAGGCTCCTACTTTATGTCAGGGATTCTTCAACACGTCATGGATCAGCTAGACATTAAACCGTTTTGGTCTTCCACCTATATTACCCAGAAAGTC
The DNA here is from genome assembly GCA_001465055.1 of Ptychodera flava. Lineage (NCBI taxonomy): Eukaryota > Metazoa > Hemichordata > Enteropneusta > Ptychoderidae > Ptychodera > Ptychodera flava. Next base: position 849,933 of record LD343696.1, on the reverse strand, counting down.
AGGGTGATCTCGAGCGATTTAATCAAACTTAAAAAATATAATCTGGACCTACTCTTTTGATACTGAGAAACGGTGGAGTGAAGGAATTCATTTTCTTCTCTTTGAAGTTAGGGAGTCAATGCAATTGTCTCTTGGTTTCAGCATACCTGAGCTTGCATTTAGACGTACAATCTATTCAAGCTTTTTATTTATAGCTTAAGCTATTCAAAGAAAAAATTAAATCTTGTCAGATGATGACTGTCTGAACCTTTCACGACATGTATCAGGATTTTGATCTAGGCTTTCCAAGGCATTTGAAAATCCTGAGTCATTTCAGCAGTCCATGAAAGTAAAATATGATAAAAACGCCACAAAACGGAAGTTTGAACCTGGTCAAAGCTTCTTATTCTTCTTCCTTTGGTCCTTATCTCATTGATAATAAGTTACACAATTTAATAACATTCTTATAACTCCTGACAGGCGAAAAACAAAAACAGTTACGCCACATTTATATGTTTCAGCCATATTAAGATAGGAAGAATTCTACAGTACCACAATCTGTCAGTGTAGTCAGTTCAAACCATTATGACATTAGCAATATTATAAAACTGACTTGAGTGAAAATACTCAAAATTCAAGGCTTAGATCAGTCAAACTCCAGAATTTAGAAATGTTTTTCGGTGTATGTTTTCTACTTCTGCAAGTAATGAGAACAGACAGACGTGACACAAATTTCAAATTTTTAAATTTAATGCCACCGTTGACTTAACAACCCAGCATATGATGACGTTTTGCTTGCTTTCGTGCTCGTGTATCCAAAATGAAAAACCGTTTGATGCATTTTGCCACAGAATATCTCTCTCTCCCTCCCTCTCTCTCTCTCGCTCATTAAAAGACAATAGCAAAGTTATCTCTCTTTCTCTCCTTGAAAAATCAAAAGAAAAGGAATTTCAAAATTATCAGTGTAGGTAGCTCTTGATGATTTATGCTAACACAATACTTAACGATAAATAGAAAGTTTTGAACTTATACCAAAACTTTCTTTACTCTACAATCTACACAGACATTAGACCATTAATTCCAAGAATAATTCACATTGGTGTGATACACGTGACCATTTACGATAAAGTCAATAATATTCACGAACAATGAGTCATTGGCGTAATCCGCATGAAGTACAATTGTTGATGTGCGATAGTAAAGGTTTACAAATGCGATTGTAACAGCAGTTTCCAAGTAAAGAAGTGCAAATCGGCAAAATAATATTTCCCCTTTCTCTTTGCATGGAAGTGGTGACATTCGAAAAGTGTCATGTACATTTACACAAACGGGTTTAGAAGATGGGAAGTACACAAATTGTTGTAGAGGGCGCTTTCATCTATATCTTTAATGACATTTTGATAATGTTTAAAGTGTAATGATTCGGGTTGATTTGAATTTGCCTGTGGCATGCTGGCAAGAGAACTGAATTTGTAAGGTCACGTTATGTGCAAGATAAAAATGGTGGCAGTAAAATAGTCCAGGATTTGACATGTAACCAGGAAAGTTGTTAAGAATGCTGTCATAATGGAAAATAATAAATGTCATTTAAATATGTGATGTAATCTGAGAAGGCATAAAAAATCAGAACAAAATGGCTGCCTGGTGACCATATTGTATGTTGCCTTCACGAAAAAAATTACCACTTTTATTGGATCTGTGTAAGTAAAATGCTAAAATAAGTACGCGAGTACGCGGATGATGTTTGCAAAGATAAAGAGACAATCATCAACATACTTTGTGAATCGTTTGTAGGGCTTTCCGTACTGACTGGAGAACTTTTCACTTCTGGAAAAGAGAGAGAGAGAGAGAGAGAGAGAGAGAGTGTTATAATGTCATAATTACAGGTATGTCGTAATATAATATATTATATATATATATATATATATATATATATATATATATATATATATATATAATTACAGTGAACAGGGCTACGAGCAGAGCGTTATAATAATACCACAAATTACCTCAAGTACAAAAGCAATAATATTGTTACTCAAGTTTAATTTATCTCGCAATCTTCAGACAGACACACTCACAACTTAATGATTCTTAGCTCTACACAGTCATTTATATGGTTAGGATGTACCATTATATTTCTTGATGGTGTTAAAATTTGAAACATAATGTTTGAGCAGCAGGGGGAGGGATATGGTTTGTTTTCGCAAATAAATGCTCTAAGCCCCTGTTCAGATACAAAACTTAATTCTCCAAAACAATACTACCAGCACTATTTCTGCAGATTTGTCACCTAGCAATCACCCCACTGAGTCCCCCCAGACCCCAGAATTTGAAACAAAAGAATGTCCCCAGCATCATTACCATAAGTACATGGCGAATTTGCTCAAAAAGTCCCCCCCCCCACGGCACTGCTTCTTAGAATTCCTGGTGGGAATATGGAAAGCCCAAGGGAAGACCCAACCTCTTCAACAGCCAAGGCTCTCCTTTTGGATGTACCCCTCAGCTAATAAAGTATACCTAAGGTTTGCATATGACAATAACCTGGGCCGTAACAGGTTGGCATGGTTGAGAGTTGGGAGGGCTGAGGTTTGCAGGAAAAGCTGCCGCTAAAAGTATTGTAAGATTCACTTAGCCAGGATCCGTACAGAAAGGAAAAAGCCAGTGCTTTGTAGGTCTTGTCGAGAAACTATTTGTCACAAGCATATAGCTCTTGAGATAGCAACCAAAAAGCAGTTAAATCTGGTATTGACTAAGCTTTTCATAGTTCAAACTCCCATTTGGAAAAATCTTTGTAACTGGTATACCAAATCGACTGCTTTAGTAGACCGAACACCTATTGAGTTACAGAAAATGTGTTCATATGGTATACCCAATTGGTAACATGGCCACTATGGATTCCCCGATTCCATAGTTTGCCTGAATAGGCATGCCTCACCCCTTATCCAGCTCCAAGCTGACGAGTCGTTGGATTAGATTCTGAAAAATGCCAAAGACGAGTTAGAGGTTGATGGTGCCATTGCAGTCTTCTCTACATGGATGGTAGAAGCAGAGGACCTGCTTGACATCTGTGACATTGGACAGCTGGTTGCAGGTGTTATGTTTTTGATTAAGGTTGAAGTGATGTGGAATGCAGTACACTTATTTAATCAGTTGTGTCCACCTAAACACCAACATTTACAAAGCGCTCATACAATTACAAGAAGGCTGCTCGCCGAGAGGTGGCGGGAACCAGTAAAACAGCTGATGACAGGAGCGGTCCATAGAGGGCGCTCTGTCTAAGTCACCAACAGTGATCATAACATCCCCTCCTTTAGTTTGAAAACAGCAATCGGCTAAAAGTATATTGTGAACACCAACTTTGAACGGTATCGAAAAAACATTGTGTCATGAAAACTTTGAAACTTCCCAACTTGTAATGTACAAAAGGATAACGGTAATCTGAAACAGAAACTGTTTGTCATTCGAGAGTCCTTGATAGTTGGATAATTTTAGTATGATGTCGTCATATTTTCTTGGAAATCTCCTGTCTCTCTTTTGTCGGTCTCCTGGGAAGGAACATGAGTTTTCAGAGCAATGTCTGCTTCAGATGTACTTTAAATTTCTGGTGGGTTGTCATTTGGCTTCTCTTTTGTTGCTGTGTCCTGGCTTGTTTGATGTACAGGCTTAATGTGAATTAGATCACTTTGATACTGAACTCCTTCAGGTGTCGGTATAGTATATCGATGGTCAGAGAAGTGGACAATAATTGTAGATGGCAAGGTTGATTTTAGAGTTTTCTGAAATCTACATGATGAGCCTGTCTGTAGTGGTAAACCATTTGTTTGTCCACCACCGTACATGTATGTCGATCAGTCCACAGATTTGATCAAGTTCAACTTGAAACACATCTTGGGCAGATATCATACCGGAAGGCAATTATCGTGTGAAACAGTATCTGCCGTAGGTAGTACTGAACGTTGTGAGAAGTTGCAATTCTTTATCGAGTGGGATGTTTCAATATCCATTTCTGAGATTGAATGTTGAGAAGTATTGTGCATTCTTGAGATCTGGCAAGATATCATCTAGATTTTTTGCATGGTAGCGTGGTCTTTTGAGGAACTTGTTCAACTCCTGGGGGTTCAAGGCATATGCGCAGGGATACATTGGGTTCGGCGACAAGCACAACATTAATTTTTGACCCATTCAGTTGGCTCCTGCACCTCTCTTGATGATGCCAATTTGTATCATTTGGTCTAATTCATGGCAGGGGAGCTCTTTTAATGCATCGGGCATTCTTCTGGTAGCATTAAAAGTTGATGTTGCATCGTTTGGCCAGCTGAATTTTGTGTTCCTTTTGGATTTTTCCATTACCTTCAAATACACCGGCGTTGTCTTTGATGAGTTGCTCCTTGCTGGTGTATGATGTGATCTACTCAATATCAAATTTCTGACAGCATTTGTGCCTGTCGCAAGGGAAACTGACAAGCCCTAGCTAGCTACACAAGTTAAGGCCAAGTAAATTGTTTCCATGCTCCGATACGAAGAATTCAACATTAGCCGCACAAATGTTTGATGCTTAATGGTAGGCACTGTTACTCTTCCGTGGCATTTAAAGGGATTGTTGCCATATCCAATAAGATGTACATCAGTTGTACTAGTCTTGTGATATTGACCAAAAAGTGGCTGATATGTGGCATAATTCAGGATATTTGCTTGTGCACCAGTGTCAACCTTTGCTGTGTGATGTCTCTTCCCTCGGGGTGTGGACAACTTGGTGACACCAAGTTTATCTTTGTCACCTCGAGTACATTCATCAAACCCGTTGTAAGAATCACTCTCTGTTCTACCTTTATACGTTTTCTTGTCATGTTGCTAAGTCAGTAGTGTGCTTGAGGCTGAAGAACGACATTTTCTTGCCCAGTGGTTGCGTGTTTCACATTTTCTGCAATCTTGGCCAAAAGCTGGACGTTTTCTTCGCAGGTGGTTTATACCATAATTTCTGCATTCACCAGATGTGCTTCCCTTTGGCTTACTTGGTTGGTTGTGTGTACTTGCCTAAGCCGAATGCAAAACTTCATCTGGTTTGGATGCTGGAGATGGTTGTCCCATGGACTTCAATGCAGATACATGTGAGTTGGCAGCTTCATAATTTCTACCAAGGGCTATGGCTTTGTCAAGTTTGTATTCCTTTGCTTTTGCTAATAGCTCTTTCTGGAACTCAAGTATTGGCGGGGCAGCAATGATTAATTCTATAATTCTTTTTTGGACTTCCTTTGGTTCGCCTGTAGTTTGCATATGCTAACTGATGAATCCAAGGATTCACCAGGTTTCTATTGCAGAGTACTTAGTTTTAGTCTGCTTATTCTGGAATGTTCTGAATGAAGGCTCAATGGATTCTCCGAATTTCTAGAAAATTACTACTAGGTCTTTTTTGTCGCTTGAGAAGTCCAGGCTGTTGAATTTTACGCAAATCTTTCCTCGCCTGTTGTTAATAAAATATTTGCAGCTTTTTCTTCTCTTTTTATATTTTAATAACGAAGTATAGCTCTATACATTTTTAAACAGTTTGAAGGATTCAGCTAAGTTATCCAATTCCCAGTTCATCACAGGTATTTTATCTGCCATGGCTGTTTTGAGATTTAGATCGTATAATTTGAGTCTGGGAGTAATATTCAGAGCCGTTTAACATTGTTAACATTAGAGTCAAAGTACGCCAATTTCTTCTTATTAGGTATCACTTGTCTTCTGATTTCAATGTCCGGGGTCACCGTGTTATGTTATTGATAAAGGTTGAAGCGATGTGGAGTGCGGTACACTTATTTAATCATTTGTGTACTACTAAACACAAACATTTACAAAACGCACATAACACAAGATTACTGCTCACCTAGAAGTGGCGGGAACCAGTAAATTAGCTGTTGACAGGAGCTGACCATAGACAGCGCTCTAAGTTGCCAACAGTGATCATAACAGCAGGCATGCTAGGGCTGGTAGACTGGTCCTTGATGCTTGCATGGCAGATGAGGAAGTTGCAAGACACCTGAATTTTATTCTAGGACTCAAGTTATTGTGTGTACAGAACAAAGGTGACTGGTTGTTGATGACAAGTTTGACCCGGTCTGTGCTGAGAAGAAAAAGGGGCAGGCGATTATTGAAGTCTCTCAGGTTGCCAAGTGGGTGTGTTGACAGGAATCGATAACATGTTCTACCAGAACGCCTACCCAATTTCCACAGTTGTGTATGGGCTCTACCGACTTAGAGACCAAGACCCTGCAAACTTGGCCCCACTAAGAGTTGGTGACCTCCACCATGTGGCCCAGCAAGTCATGGAGCGCTTTGGAGGCATCCTGAGGGGCAAGGGGCTCACACCCACATGGTGCCTGCAAAATACACAGGAGTTGGAAGATAGGGTCCTTTTCATTAATTTGGTCCGTGATTAAGAATCGGTTCCATGGTGGTGAAAAGGTGAAACGAATGTGGGCTGCCACCCTAATTACAAAAGGTCGTTTCATAAGTCAATTAGTAATTAATCGACACGATGTTGCAAAACATTTTTGTATTCTATTATAACACTGACAGATTATTAGCTGTACAGCATTTCATAAATGATACTGCTAAGTGTCAACGAACATGTATACAGCACTGTGAGATTAACATCTGTACCAAGTTTTATCAAATTTAATGAAGTATTTGAGGACATATTACTCTAATTAGGGAAGTTCATTAAATATGTAAATTAAGAATTAATTAACATGAAACTGCTGAGTGTCTTCATTCAATGTATTTGAATGCATAGATTTGAGTGTCAAGGTCATGAAAGACAGTGACCCCAAGAATGTTCTAGTTTAATTAAACTCAAGTTATGAGTGTGGGAAAATGATCTACATAACACTAGACATGATAAAAAACGCAATGCTTTGTATGGAATCTGTTTCATTTGGTAAAGGGACATGTTAAATATATGAAATAGACTTTTAACAGAAAAATATGTGGATTGGGATTCTAAAGCAGTAACAGACATATTCTGAGGGGTACCGCCAAATCACAGGAATGAAGATTCATGTGTGTTTTTGTTAATTCTGTCTTATTGTAGGTCATCTGCTGAGCTTATTTTATTACATTACCATTTTTTTTATATGTTTAGAAAGGCACTTTAATGGTCTTTAAGATGACATATTTTAATATGCAATATCGTGTATAGTTTTCATGGAAAATGGCCAAACTTACCTTATAATCAAAAAGTTTACATCGAAAATTACTGTAATAGTTAACGTCAAATTCTACCAATTTTGTACATAGACATAACAATTAAGACTATGTTTTCTTTTGAATTTTTTTATTTGGTACTGGGTCATGTCAGAAATATGAAATAGACTTTTAACAGAAAACAGTGTTTGGATTGTATAGCTGTAAGGCTGCATTAAAAAATGGTGTGTGTGTGGGGGG
>LD343696.1:816495-842505 GCA_001465055.1 Ptychodera flava | reverse complement strand
GAAATCGTATTTTTTTCAGATCCCCCTCAATGCCCTCAAACAGTATCAAGTCCCCCAAATTACCATATAGCAGCATATTTATTAGGAATGCACACATAGTAGAAATAAACATGCATTGTGTAGTTCAGCACGCAGATGTTCAACACTACCGCTTATCAGCAAAGTGTAGAGCCATATACCTAGGGCAAATTCTTAAATTGATTCATTTTTAAATGCGTCAGTGGACTTTTTTGATTTCTCAGTCAAGCCGACTTGAGTTTATCCAACTCTGGCCAGGTCAATGGCACCAGCTGAAAAGCACACAAAATGACAATCATAGAGAATATGAAAATTGTGTATTCCTAGCTACGTTTTACTTAATTGTGAAAAAATGAACACAGTGACCTACCGAATTTTTTTCATCAAAAGTACAAGACATATGCAACTTAGATGCAACTTATAAATGTTTTACAAAACTGACAATCCTGAAAGGTTAAAATATTCCATCTAATTAATGTTTGAAAGTCAGAAATTATGGGTGTAATAATGGCAAATTTGATAAAAAAATAAATGATTCCATTTAGTCAAACATATTTCTATACCCCTTTGCACCCTGGCCCCCTGGTACTCTATGACGTCATCGAACATTTATATCCGAGCTGGGTTCAAAGGGTTAAATTAGAGTCTTTACTGTTCAAAGTTTTACTTTTGTGTTATTTTACGATGAGATGCGAAAATGTCATTCACTGAATGGTTTTATATATTGATTTCAAGTGATTTTAGGAAAACTGACTTTTCATCGTACATTTTATAAGATCAAGTATGGTGACCCCATCTTTTTTCTCTAATATTTGATTATTCTCATATTACAGAATTCAAAAATTCATGGTAACTGTTAAACCCTAGTCTTCTATGTGATGCTGTCTGGCTGGATCTTGTGTAAGAATACATGTATGTTTCACTGTCAATTGAGTGTCCTATGACCGAAACTCTTCTTAAACTACATCAGGGTCAGAGCTACATGTATCGTTGTCACTGCCAGTATGTAGTAGCAGGGCAGTAGTTGTATTAACTTTTTTATGACAATATTTTGTTTAGTTTATACAATTGCGTTCTTGATCTACTCCTTACGGCATGTTGAGCTGTCTAGTATTCAGCTTGCCAACACAGCCGACGTGTATCGTGTATTGTATCATTCAATTATATCACCAATATTTAGAAAAACGGGCTTTGTTGACAAACTGAATATTGCGTTTTTTAGCATGCTGTAGAGAGACACCAAGAAACTGTGTTTGATACATTGCGTAGAAATATTTTAAAAAAATTTCAACAGTTGCAGCTCCTGCCCCATTACAAGGCCAACTTGTTTTAAGAAAATTTAACGGCATTCATACATTTTTAGATTTTTTGAGATTAAAGACAAAATTCGACAAAACGGTTCTAGATTTTGTTTAATTATTACTAACATTAGAACCATTGGACGACATCAAAATGTTATGAGTCAAAATATTTCCAGGTCCCCTATAGGCACTATGGACAAAGCAAAACTTTAAAGTCCCATCCCCAACTACCACAAAAATTTTCGTATCCCCCTGAATTCCTCCAGCCCCCCTCACCATTTTTTGAATGCGGCCTGGGTACAGCAAAATAACAGTATTGCCGACTCGTATGCATTTATGTTAAATATGTCTTCTTATAAGTCGTCTGCTTAGCTCGTTTTTAAATATAACCTAGTTTGTTAGGTATCATTAAAAGATAATTAACCAGTCTTTATAATGACCATTGTAATATGCAATATCTTGTGTAGTTTTTATGGACTATGACCAAAACGTACCACATACCCCAAAGTTTATATCGAAAATTACTGTTATAGCTGACGTCAAATTCTAACAATTGTTTAACATATTCATAACAAATAAGGCAATGCCTTGTTTGAAATCCTTCTATTTTGTACTGGGTCATGTCAAAATATAAAAAAGACTTTTAACAGAAAAAAAATATTGGGATTGTATAGCTGTAACAGTCACATTTTAAAGGGTACAGCAAAATAACAGTATTGCCGACTCGCATGCATTTTTGTTAAATCTGTCTTCTGAGTCGTCTGCTTAGCTTGTTTTTTCATATATATGTTAGGTTTCATGAAAAAGAAAATGCAATGCTTTGTATGAAATCTGTTTTATTTGGTACAGAGACATGTCAGAAGTATGAACTAGAATTTTCAACAGAAAAAAAATATTAGGATTCTATAACTGTGACAGTCATATTTTGAAGGCTACCGTAAATCACAGTATTGCAGACTCGCATGCGTTTTTTAAATCTGTCTTCTTATAAGTCATCTGCTGAGCTTAATTTTGTATATAACCTGGCTTGTAAGGCATCATTTCTGAAAAAGGTAATTAACTAGTCTTTAAACTGACATATTGTTATATGCAATTTCTTGTTAAGGTTTTATGAAATAGGACCAAAGCTTACCACATACCCCAAGGTGTACACAGCAAATTACAGCGAATTTCAAACTCTACAAATTTATTTTTTTTACAATTTATAAACTTTTTATACGAAAGGCAATGCTTGTATGAAATGTATCAAATATGTGTTTTTGTTACAGAAGTATGTCACAAATATGAAATTCACATTTAACAGGAATATAATATGATTTAGTCGCTATTTGGATCCTATTTGGAAGGGTACCCAGGTATCATGGCAACTTTGCTGAAACACATACATTGGCCATGATTGATTTCCCTACAAATATGATCCAAATGGCTACTAAATCATATTATTTTCCTGTTAAAAGTTTATTTCATATTTGTGACACACTATTGTAACAAACAAATTAGATTTCATACAAAGTTGCCTGTGTTGCAAAAAGTGGTAGAATTTAAGATAAGCCGTAATTTGCGATTTGAACTTTTGGGGTATAGCTTAAAGTTTTACCCTACTTCATGAAAACAGTGAAGGACATAGCATATTACAATATACAGTCTTAAAGAAGAATAAATTGCCCTACTAATAATACCTCCAAAGCTAGGTTTTGTATAAATTTAGGCTAAATAGATGATTGACAAGACGACTGGTTTAGCAAAAAGTGCTCGTGGATCGCAAAATCATGACTGTACAGTTCACTTCAAAACATGACTGGAACAGCTATTGCATCCAGTATTTTTTCATATCTATGATATTTTAATATCTATCATCATATCTATGATATGTCTTCGCAGCAAATGAAGCATATTTCATACAAAGCATTGCAATTTGTATAATGTCCAGGTGAAAAACTGGTAGAATTTGAGATTAACTGTAATTTGCTATGTAAACTTTGGGGTATGTGGTATGTGTTCGCCCTATTCTATGAAAGGTATAGAATATATTGCATATTACAATATGTCATTGTTAAGACTAATAAACTGACTTTCTAATGCTACCCAAGAAGTAAGGTTATTTTACAAAAGAAGCTCGGCAGATGACTTACAAGAAAATAATTTAACAAAAAGGTGCCAGTCTGCAGTACTGTGATTTTGAGTTACCCTTCAAAATACGGCTCTTACAACTATACAACCCCCCATATTTTTTCTATCAAAAGTCTATTTCTTAATTCTGACATGACCTAGTACCAAATTCAATAGATTTCATACGAAAACATTGCCCTTTTTATCATTTCTAGCTAAAACATTCGCAGACTTTGATCACGTTAGGTATGACAGTACTTTCCGTATAACCTTAGTATGGGGTAAGTTTTGGCCATATTCCATGAAAACTATACAAGACATTCATATTACAATATTCTATTTTAAAAAAGTAGTAAATTATCTTTCTAATGATGCCTAACACACCATGTTAGATTCAAAAACAAGCTCAGCAAATGAAGTACAAGAAGGCAGATTTAACAAAAATTTTCATGAAGGTCTTATTTCATGAAAATCATACAAGATATTGCATATAACAATATGTCAGTTTAAGACTAGTAAATTACCTTTCTCATAATTCCAAACAAGCCAAGTTATATCCAATAACAAGCTCAGCAGATGACTTATAAGAAGACAGGTTTAACAAAAACTCATGCGAGTCAAGAATACTGAGATACTGCGGCACCCCTCAGAATATGACTGTTACAGCTATAGAATCTCAATATTTTTTTAATAAAAAGTCCATTTTATATTTCTTATATGACATTGTACCAAATAAAACAGATTTTATTCAAAACATTGCCTGATTTTTATGTCTTGGTAAAAAATTGTAGAATTTGACATTAGCTTCGACAGTAATTTTCGGTATTAACTTTGGGGTATGGGGTAGGTTTTGGTCATATTTCATGAAAACAATACAAGATATTGCATGTTACAATAATATGTTATTTTAAAGAATAGTTAATTAATTTTCTAATGATTCCTTACTAAGCCAGGTCATATTCAATAACAAGCTCAGAAAATGACTTATAACAAAATATATTTAACAAAAATGCATGCGCGTCAGGAAAACTGAGATTTTGCGGTACTTTCAAAATCTGACTGTTACAACTACAGAATTACAATATTTTTCTGTTTAAAGTCTATTTTATATTTTTGACATGACCCATTAACAAATAAAACAGTTTCGTTCAAAACATTGCTCAATTTTTTATGTCTAGGTGTAAAAATTTGTAGAACTTGATTCTAGCTCTGACAGCAACTTTGGATGTAAACTTGTGGGTATGGGGTAAGCTTTGGTCATATCCCATGAAAAATATACAAGAATTGCATGTTACAGTATGTCAATTTAAAGAAGAATAGATTGCCTTTCAAATGATACCTTGGTTATATTCAAAAAACAAACTGAGCAGATGACTTATAGAAAGACATGTTTCACAAAAACGCATGCGAGCCGGCAACACTGTGATTTTGTGGTACCCTTCAAAATATGAGTGTTAAAGCTATAGAATATAATCCAAATATTTTTTGTTAAAAGTCTATATGATCTTTCTGACATGTCTCTGTAACAAATAAAACAAATTTCATACAAAGCATCGCATTTTTTCATTATGTCTAGCTAAAAAATTGGCAGAATTTGAGATTTAATCTAATTTGCGATGTTAAACTTTGGGGTATGGGGTAAGTTTTGGTCACATTTCACAAAAACTGTAGACGATATTGCATTTTTCAATATGTCATCTTAAAGAAAAAAAAATCGCTTTCTTATGATAAAACATAAGTGAGGTTATGTTAAAAATAAGCTCAGCAAATTGTTATGTAGGTCATTTCCCCCACACTCATCATGACCTGAGTTCAATTAGTCTAGAACATTCTCAAGGTCACTGCCCTTGATGACCTCACAACCTTGAATTCAATTAGTCATGTTTGGAATGTTCTGGAAAGTTGATTAGTTGTGTAAGGGAGATAATTTTAGAACAGTAATTAGCATGTCAATAAAAGTTCTAGATTGTTCTTATATGCATGTGTATATAAAAGGGACGTGCACAGCTTCCAGTCAGACTTTTGGGATCGTGTCTCTTGTGTGTTACTAAACTCCAGCAGTAGTCATTCTCAAGACTTTTCAAGACCTTCACTGCCAACGCTGGATTTATACTGTGGACTTTGTGCAGCTTCAAGCCTGCAAGGACTGTTCATTCATCCAACTGACTGTTACAACTCTGAGACTGGAGCTTTGCCGTCCCAGCTGAGATAAGTAGTCTGTACACTTTTAAAGCTTGTACTCTATCCCTGACTTAGCAATTAGTTTTTTTTTTGTAATAAATTTTGTTTAAACGTTAACTGCTGAGTTCACCCTTTTGTTCGTTTTCTCTGCACGTAACAAAATGACTTACAAGAATAAAGATTTGACGAAATTGCATGTGGGTCGCAAAATCATGATTTTTCGGTACCCTTCAAAAAATGACCGTAACAGCTATTGGATCCCTATATTTTTTCTGTTAAAATTCCATTTCGTATTCTAGGGATCCCAAGGCTTCTGGAAAATACACGTTTGTTTATGGCCTAATATAAGATCATATTTTACAGAGGCGCAGGCGGACATAGATAATATATCGAAAAACTTTTCTGGCATCCACACTTCATGTCAGAAAGAATACTCTTCCCATTATTCAGCTTATAGCGAGAACTCTTTCACTGATTTTATGATGAAATTACATGTTGACACGCTGTTGAACAGGGAATTGCTACATTAGCAAATGAACTAGTTCAACTCGCGATCCCCTAAACCCTAACCCTAACCGCATATGCGTGATAGCAGCAGTAATTTGTACTAAACAAGTCACTTTTGAACTTGCGTTTAGCTATGTTCTCAAATACCTTCTCATGTAAATTACATCTTTTCAATGCTCATGTCACGTACTATTCCAAACTTTGTTACTCCTCTCTTCATTTGAAGAAAAGCTGACAATTTTGAACCAAATCACAGAATGACATGAAACAATATAATGTGAGTGTACAGCGATGAGCTCAGTTCAACGGCAAGATGGGTCCACAATCAGTCAGTCCATGAGAACAGAGAGCACCGTGAACTATATTCATTATGATTTCCTGAAAATTCCAGCTGTTGGAGTAGACACTCATTTCCGTCACAACTGATCTCGTTTCATAACAAAACGGTCGAGGTCTGCGAGTGCATGAAAAAGCAATCAAGCGCACTGAACTCAATTGTGTATGCTCATATCGGCATAAAAAAGACGCGAGACGCCGTAATTTGACGCAACACGGAGAACGCACAGTGGTTTTATTATCCCTTACAAATTTCGGAAGCACTGGGGTTACACCTTAGGTCTACTCTACCCATACAGCACCCAAACAATACCCAAAAGATTATTACATACCCCAACAAAACCTCAAACACATTACTGTGTAAACTGGTAGCTTTTAGTGTAGGCAATCGTACCCCATTTCTACCTCAATGTCTAGGTGTATTTTAGGTTTGTAGGCAATCCTACCCCAATTCTACCTCCATGGCTAGGTATAATTTGAATGTGTCCAAAAAATACCCGTTTTGGACTTTTTACATAAACCGTAATCACAAGGCGCTTTGAACTTATAAAATTTGAAGCTATCAGAAAAACTCAGAACACACTCGCTTTGGACTTTATAGTGCAATTTTTGGTACATACCTAAATAAAAATGATTTAAGTGTATCATGCTTTATTTCAATACACAGGATGTGAGTTGATATTTCAGTGAGCAGAACCATTTAAGTTACACTTCAAAAGAAAATAGAATGCTCCAAAAATTCAGAATGATCAACATTTCACTTTTAAAAGTGAACCAAGGCTGCAATTGACCATAACAATTTAACTGTTTGCGTAATATAAAAATAATCTTGCATTTTGCAGTTATCAAACATGATTTATCAACATTGTCATGACTTCAGAGAAGTAGTGTATTGTATTTCTTCTTTAATATGTCGGAATAAATAATCAAAACACAAAAAGTTTTCAAAATTTTGGTTCATAAAAAGTAAATCACAATTGTCACATGGTATTTTGGGTACACAATTTCATAATTTTCAACAAAATTCGTTTTAAAGTCGTCCTATTCTATGTACACAAACTTATTTTGCTAAAGTTCGTGTTTCTTAGAAAAAGCAGTATCTTAGCTTTAAAAAAAGTAAGGTTTGTGCTATTTCATGCTATTTTACTTAATGGTGGGGGAGGATATAGTACCCCCTATCCCTAAGGATTTTTCGCCATCTTTCACGCTACATGCAAATCAAAAACCACTGCAGAGAGGTAGTGCATTTCGGAATATCCAGTTTTTACATCTTTCCTTCTAGTTCAGCTGATCCTAAAGAACAAAAAATTCCCACATAGTAGGTTTATGGGTGGGGTGGCGGTGAACGGTGGGTCCCTCCAGCCCATGTACTATATGCAACTGAAAACTGGTAATTGAACCTTATGTCTCACAGCAATAAATTGAGTAACATTCACAATGTTAATCTACAACTATAGAATTTGACTTTCTCTTAAAGCTTGAAATGGTGAAAAAATACTGGCAGCTGGACCATGCGTGGTAAATAGACACATTGTTCGTATATCCCACAAAGGACACCATTTCAATTAAGGGAGAACTATCGGGTTTCCCAGGGGTTGGGGATTTTGGAGAAATCTCTTTAACAAGTTGATGGAAAAAAAATGTTCCTAATGTATATCTATGGCATAAGAAAATATAGCAGATTATAAAAGCTAGAAAAAAGTCACAGTGCTGAGAAAAATGTATTGACATACTCATATTCCTGCACTCGTCGAAATCAAATGGTCATCCCTTAGTACTGGTGGAAAGAATTTCACATCAAACAAAGAATTTTAACTGTACTTCCGGGTGTCGGTTATCGGCATGCAGTGCATTGCAGACTTTATGTAATCGTGAATGGCCCTATAAGACACTGACTGAGTTGCATGGAAAGGACAGATATAATCTACCTTTCAAAGACCCATGTGAGACGTAGGAGTGTTTTTTAGTACTGTTGAGTATGTTACCTTGTCCGACTCCTAGCCTGTGTGTACAGTCAACTAATCGAGGGACTATGGATCACTACAGCTTTGACTGTAGTACACACCAACCACAGAAGACAACGTAATTACATCTGACTTCAGTTTTCTATGTTGGGTAAGCATTTCTGTTTTTTAAACTATACCAAAGCGTGTGTACATTGTATTTATTTTGACATCAGTCCATGGCAGCCTATATTATATTTAAGTTGCTTATACTAGGTATAACACACAAACATGCTTTTGACTCTGAAATGCTCAGTGTGTAAGCCTTTGGGCATTTTCGTAGCATTTCTTTTCGTTTAATTCGACAAATTATCAGCACATACCTCAATAATTCAAGATAACCCTTTCTTTTCAATCGTTTCCTGGAGTTTCAAAAACATATAAACTTAATTGAGTGAAACATTTTTATGGAAAAATCGAAAATCGGCGCGAAAGACTGCAATGCTTGCAAATGAAAGTATCCATACATAAATAGCCCACTTTTCGAGCTCCATTTTCTTGTATTTTGTTTGAATTTTGGCCAAATAGTCGATGTTTTAGCGGGTTTTGAAATTCTTAAAAGCTTTTAAAACAATAAAATGACTTTTAATTAACAAACGAATAAAAATAAGAAATTTCATTAATTACGTACAAAATAAAAATATTTTTGTCAAGCTGAATCATGCAGCTCAAAAGGCGAAGGATCGATGTTTAGACTGAGAGAGCGATTACCCGGGGATTCTCCGCACATATCGTTTGTCGCTGTCGCGCTCGAAAACGTAGCCCGTTTCTGTGAAATGGGATGACATTTTCTTTCATGCACGGCGTTTACAGTTACCCTTGAGAACAGTTACTTATTTATCAGTTGTTGACTTTTTATGGCTTCATGACATATTTTTTATTCAATGACTTGTTGATCTATACACCTGAATTAAATTTAGTTATTCTTTTTTAAAGGACTCGGCTGTTAAAATACTATCGTTTTCAAGGTAAAATTTGAGTGAACTTTGTGAATGAACATTCTGAACCACAATGTAATGAAATGCATGAATTTTTTAAGCTTTGCAGGTTTATTCATAAGTTTTCATAATAATTTTTAGTGAGTTTTTAATTCCTTTCCATCATCAATCATGGACAAGTATAAAACCAGCCTTAAATGTGTTAAATGTGTTACTTTCCGGTGTTGTTGTATATAAAGAAATAAATAAGTTGATTTCTTTAAATTGATCCATTCCATTTATTGGTATTTTTTCTCAGTTTAAAGCTACTAATATATAATCCTTAATCCTTAGTCTCTACGATCTTAGAAAAAATGAAACGATTTATTGAATAAAATAAACTTTATTCTGACACAGTTCAGTCAGTTTTTATAACTCTGAAGTTCAAAATCAAATGTACTTTGCACATATCTTGGCAATGCTGAACTCTTCAGTATCTGCAATTGGAAACTAATTAACATACAATAATAAAAGCATTTCATCAACAGTATCAAATTGCATTTACTTTCAACTTTGAATGTTCCCAACAACCAAAAAATGGAGTTGATCATGGTAAGATTCAAACATCACATGTTCTAAAGGTACAGTAATATCTAATTGGAGGCGGTAATAAACAACAATAAATATCAAGGAAATTATCAAAATGTAAATCATAGCTGTTGAAGATTCTTAAATTTTCAGGATGTTGCCAATTCTTGTGTGTAGATAATTATGTCCTGCTCTGAGATGAGCTGTATTGGCATACAAAAGCAATTTGTTGATAACTGCCAATTTAAACAAAAGAATGGTTGCTACGGAAACACTTGTTGTATGCTACTTAAGCTATATTTAAGCTAAAGTACATATTCCTTCATCAAAATTTGGTATGAACTTCATGAACATTTCACAAAGTAACTAAACAAAAACTAACAAAAGTACATCCTTAGTCTGTATATATGTTTGTGCCATGGCATGCATTTGCCCGGCACACGATTGCATATGTATGCCGCTAGCGCTCATTCACAGCAAGATATTTGCATAAGTGGGTTTTTCTGTCAGAATTTTTTATCATTCAAGAGTAGTTTTGTTGCTGAATTTTCATAGGTACTCATAAAAAGGGTTTTGTAAAGAAAACATCTGAAAAGATGCTTTGAGGCTGATCATGTTGGGGCTTTCCGAGGAAGAAAATCGAACGTCATCAAAGAAAGAAAATTGCCTCAAAGTGATACTTTGAAGTTAAATAATTTGAAGGTCATGCACATTTCCAGTTGCCATAATGTTAAAGCAACTCTTATGTTTGACTGTGTAATCCCAAGAATAGACTGAATCTTTCAGTCTAACCCAAGCAGTGCTTTCCTCAAAGACGCGTCCATAGTTGCGAAAGGGAAAGTCTCTGAGCACGCACATATGACGTTACGATGAGAATGTTGACCTATGGTTGACCCTAGGTTCGCAAACGTAATATTCATATCACTTTCGGATAGTAAAATAAAGACTTTATTAGATCACGTAATGACAAATATCAAAACCAACTTTAACATGTGTAATATATAAAGTGTTGGTGGTTGTTATGTTGTACGAGTTAGAGTCAATCACGTTTGTTTTGCAGTTTCACGAGCTTCCCCGACTGGACGATTAAGGGTAGCGAAATCGTAACCTAGATAAGTCTTAAAGATGTTAATAATACGTTCCATAGCGTAGCATTTTATTGTCACGTGATAACCAGACGTCGCGTTCATGTAGTACAGACGTTTTGGACGGCAAACGACACTTCAACAAGTACATGTAGTTCATAATAACGTATGGTATTTTTAAAATTTTCTTAATTTTTACCGTAAATGTAGACAAGCAACCCCGTAAAATATTATTGTTAATCAGAAATCACAATTCATTTGATTTGCAACAGTACAAGAATTTCTTGCTGTGATTTATTACATACACGAAATAATGAAGTCTCATTCCAATTTTTAACTGATGCACGACAAGATTTCTTTAAACCTCATAAAGAACTTTATGAAAGAAATTTGACTGATTAAATGCAAGAGTAGAACGAGGGAAAAGAATAGTCTTTACGTGAAGAATTTAGTTTTCTTTAAAATTACACTACTTGCGTATGTTACAGACTCAATTATCTGGAACACCCAATAACCCTAGGCGTTGTTAGATCACTAATAATATTTTTGTCCACAAACTCATAGTTTGGCCCATGTCAGTGTAGAATTAGGAATATTGGATCTATAGGACCATATATTCTCTGCCAACAAGAACTTAGATAAGTTATTTGCGGCATTTTTCATTTCAAAGACAATTATTAAACATACAATTGCATAATTTATTATCAATCAGCAGGACCCATAGGCCTACATTATTTTTTATTATTCCTTAAGCTCCTTTGCAATTGTATGCAACGTAATATATAATTTTTAAGCAACTAAACTTTTACTTCTACTACTACTACTACTAAACATGTGTGGACGTAGTTAGTGTGTGCTCTCCATTCGAGTGTATTTACTCCATTGTTGTGCATCATCGTTCGGAAATAGTTTTTTTCCGGTGTTTTCTGTGGACTGTTGAACCGTTTTGTGACTAGATTTGCTGTTTTTTGTGTACTGATTGGAAAGATTTTGAAGGATTTGGTTTCCGGCATTTAGGCCGGCCGTGTAGTCAATACAAGATGGCCGCCAACGCCCGTCCACCTAGTCCGAATCCCTTTGTTGGACTGACGAGGAAACATGCTGTCAAATGTGAACCTATTCAAGGTACGAAAATTGAATCATATGTTGAAGCTGTGGCCAAGATTACAGGTCCTTGCGTCAAGAGTCCATGGTGAAATTATAGTTTTCCTGAACTCAATTACGTGGGTGGATCAATTGTGTACATCGGGCCTTCATGTCAACGGTTTCACAACTCACATTGAACAACTCGTCAAGCCTGCAACTAAAATTGTGGTATCTTGAGTGTCACTTTTCATTCCCGATCACATTATTGAAACAGAACTTGTCCGGTTTGGTAGAATGGTAAGCCAGCTAAAAGCCATTCCACTTGGTTGCAAAAGTGAAGATCTGAGAAACGTTAAATCTTTCCGGAGACAGATTTACATGTTATTAGACACTGATTCTCCAATTGATGGAACAATTCTTTATATTCGCCATGAAGGAAAAACCTACCGAATATATTTGTCTACCGATGAATTGCGTTGTTTCAATTGTCACAAGAAGGGTCATGTTCAGCGTGTTTGTCTTCTCAATGCCGATGACACTAACTAGGACTCAGTAAGTAATAATCAAGGTTTTGCTGATAAGTCCGCGGTCCATGAAACATCCAGTAAAAATAACGATACTGACATCCACCGAGAATAATAGTAATGACACTGATAGAAATGATGTTGAAGCAGTTCATGTAAATGACATTGATAGTGAACATTTAAATGTTATGGATACAACAGAAAATGATCCAAACGTTGATGTAGCCAAAAATTCACGGGTTGATGATGACATAGGAAAGACAGCTGACAGAGGTGAAGACGGTGAAGAGAACACTAATGAATGTGACCTTAGTTCTCATCAACCTTCTGCCAGGGAAAAGAAAATACTGATCGATAACAACATTCTACTGAATAGTAATGACAATAATGATGAAGAAGGAGTACAAACCTCTCCTTCACAACCTTTTCTGCCGACCCCCGATCTCTGTTTCACAATTCCGTCATCTCCTCCGTCATCCCCGGCTCAAACAATTTCTCTTAAACTTTCCGGGATTTCAATTGTTTCCAGCCATGATAGCCAAGATTTCAACAAAGCCACTTCTCAACACAGCCATAACTCTCAACACTTTGAGGATACAATTGAAAATTCTCAAGAAATGGTCGACGCTTCCACTGACGATAACGACAAAGAGGACTGTGAATCTAACGTGTCTGATTCGAGTAGTGTGGACCTTTTCCAATCTACAGAATCACAAATTACACAGTCATCTATCACAGAATTTCTTGAAGATATTATGCACTCAAAGAAATTCATAGAAAAATGCAAAGAATTTTGTCCGAATTTAAGATATTTTGCCAAGCTGTTACTTTCATATCGATCGTCACAGGCTCTCAGTTCAGCTCAGAGGGCAAAGTTTACAAGCTGGCCAACAAAATAAGAGCGCACGTCAGAACACTTGGTGGATTGCACTAAGTCATTCACTTTTATTCCTTCGTCATGAGAGTCAGTCATCATTTTTTCATAATTGCCATGGTTGTCTCCTGTCTGTCATGTACAACCTTAAATGTTCGAGGATGTAGAAATGCACTGAAACGCTATCAAGTATTTGAATATTTGAAACAGACTCATCCAGTTGATGTTTACCTTTTGCAAGAGACGCACACCTGTCATGCAGATGAAAATGTCTGGCCTATTGTCTGGCGTGGCAAGTATTTGTTTTCACACAAAACAACGAACAGCGCAGGCCTTGCTGTATTGTTCTCGCAAGGTGTTACTGTGGATATTCTTTCCAGTTCGGACATAATAGCTGGACACTTGCTTCATATTCATGCCAACATTGACGATGACCCCATCCACATTATCAACGTGTACGCACCTACGAATTCAGTTGAACGTTTGCAGTGCTTCCGAAAATTGGACAATCTCCTTTCCAATCTTGATGACGCTCCAATTGTTTTAGGCGGCGACTTTAATTGTACTTTGATCCCTGTTCTGGATAGACATTTAACCGTCGAATCAGATCCGAGTTCCAGCAATCTTCTTTCAAAGATTTTTCGTAAGTACAAATTAATTGACGCCTGGCGCTATTTCCATGACAACCAACGCAATAACACTTGGCATAGAGATGACAAGAAGGCACGCCTAGATACTTTCTACATTAGTAAATGGATGAGGTCTCGTATTCGGACTGCGAGTATTCACAACCCGGCTTCTTCTTATTCCGATCATGCACTAGTGAAAGTAATTTTGTCAAGGAAGGAAGTAAAGACCCGTAGCCCTGTTTGGTGCATGAATACAAATATTCAAAGTAATCAACATTACCAAGACCTGATATCTCATTTCTGGATGAACTGGAGACTTCACAAGAATGATTATGATAAAATACAGTTGTGGTGGGACATAGGAAAGTACAAATTAAAGATGCGCTTGAACAAGATATTCAACGGCTTGAAAAAAGAGTACACGATGACCCGTCACTTACAGAACAATATAATAATAAGAAGAAAATCTTATTTAATCTCGTGTCAACAGAGGGTAAAGAAGCAGCAGTTCGTTTTCATTTTCGCCTTCTCAATGACTGTGACATGCCAAATACATTTTTCTTTGATCTAGAGAAAGAAAGGGGTAAATCAAAACCAATAATTCAACTCCGAACATCCGACCAGGCTATAACTGAGGAAACTTCGGAAATAAGAGATATCATCGTTCAATTTTACCAAGATCTTTACACTCCTGACGTTGTTGAAGCTCAGGCCCAAGACGAGCTACTTGAAGATTTACCAAAACTTAGTTCTGCAGATATGGAAGATGTTGATGACGATATTTCTTTAGAGGAACTGACTATTGCTGTTAAATGCATGTCAATAAATCGTACACCTGGAATTGATGGAATCCCTAATGAGTTCTATAAAACGTTTTGGTCGATTATAGGGAGGGATCTGTTGGATGTTTTGAACGCATCGATTAAAGATGGGCTACTTCCACAATCATGCTGTAAAGCAGTAATATAGCTGCATCCCAAATGTGGAGACAATACGCTCATTAAGAACTGGCGCCCTATTAGTTTACTTTGTAGTGACTACAAGATTTTTACCAAGGCACTATCTATTCGTTTGAGATCAAAGCTTGGTAACATAATCGATCCAGATCAAACCTGCAGTATTCCAGGACGTCGAATTTCAGACAATATCAGCTTCCTCCGTGACAGTATTGACTTTGCCAATCAATTGAATTTACCACTTGGAATAGTAGCATTAGACCAAGAAAAAGCTTTTGATAGAGTCCACCATGGTTACCTCATGAGAACATTGAAAGCGTTTGGATTTGGTGCGAAATTCATAAATTACATCAAGTTACTGTACAGAGATATTTATTCACTTATCAAGATCAATGACTCACTTACTTCACCTATATCGATTCGCAGGGGTATTCGTCAAGGGTGCTCTTTGTCCAGTCAACTTTATATTATTGCTATTGAACCGTTCCTTGATAAAATAAGAAAGAAGAGTGGAATTCTTGGGCAAACGATTCCAAGTACAAATGAAAGGAATAAGTGTACATCTGTATACGCTGATGATGTTGAGGTTTTAGTTAACAATGACACGGACTGGAACAATCTTAGCAAGTGGTTAAATGTGTATCAAAACGCTTCAAATGCTAAAATCAATCTTGGAAAGTCAAAAGGATTATGAACAGGATCTTGGCATCATCGTACTGACAATCCACTTGGAATCCAGTGGAGCCAAAATGGTATGAAAGTCCTGGGAACATATTTAGGGAATTCTGAATCATACACGATGCGAAACTGGACTGAACTTGTTGAGAAGGCGGAGGCAAAACTTTCTCATTTCTCCTGTTATGCACTCTCTATGTCTCACAGAGGAAGAGTTTTAGTTTTCAATCAACTTGTAGCGTCCAAATTGTTTCACAGACTCTCGTCTTTGTCACCTCCAAAAGAGTTCATCCAACATCTGCAGTCTTTGGTCTTGGATTTTCTATGGCAAGGCCGTCATTGGATTGCTGCCGAGACAGTGTGCTTACCCCTTGATAAAGGAGGCCAAGGTTTGGTTCATCTTCCTACATGTCTTAAATCACTTCGCTTGAGATACCTACAGCATATCTATACGAAGACTCTCCACATCCTACTTTTCTTTTTACAGACTTCTATTTCAGCACTCTCGGCCAGTTACATTACAAGAAACAGTTACTTTTAACAGATGGGATTTTATTTAGCAACGTTACTCTTCCAAAATTCCATCAAGAACTCCTCACTTGTTGGGAGTCGACTGAAAAAATACGCAAAGGAAATCCTAATGACATCAATCTGATTTTGAAGGAACCGCTTTTTCATAACCCGCTCATCCCACAACTTTACAACATGTGTGACAGTATTAAAGTTTGTTTTGTTCGCGGTGGAATTACTACAATCTGTGATTTAATTGATACTCATGAGAAACGTTGGTTGTTAGCATCAGACATTGCTAATAAAGTTAATATCCGTTCTTGTCGTTTGCTTACTCGGATACTCAGAGAAATCAATGATGCCATTCCAGATAGTATGAAATAAATTATCAGTAATTACCTGGAAAATCAGCAGCCAACTGATGCGTCTCCTTCTCACTATTGTTTTTAACTACACCACTCAAATGAACTCAATCTTGCCTTTTATAAACTGGAAAGAGGTGCGATTTATAAATATCTTATCTTAGTTCAGTATTCAATTTGTTGTCCAGATGCCATTGACACAGTATGGAGGGATATCCTTAGTTTATCAGATACTGTAAAACCAAACTTTAAAGCTTGCTATGTTTCACCGATTACTAAAAAAGAGGGCGACTACTCATGGCGTGTCATGCATGGAGCTATCGCCACAGGAAACTTTCTTCATAGTGCTGGTTTTCGTTTGAATTCTAATTGTCCACTATGTGACATGGCATATTCCATTATGCATGCCCTTTGCGAATGTACAAAAATACAGCTGTTTTTGGAACTTGTCTCAAGAATAATTTCTTTTCTAAGTTCTACCAATGAATTCAATCCTATTTCCTGGTATTTCATCAATCCACCAATGAAAAACAATATCATTGTCAGTAAACGTGCCATCTCCCTTTTCATTTATGTGACGACCATTGCGAAGTTAGCCGTTCATCTTGCGAGAAGAAAGAAAATGCATAATATCGATCCACTTGATCCCCTAGAAATTTTTAAGACCCGCATACGAGTACGCTTACTTCTTGAATTTGAATATTGTAAACTGATTCAAAATACAGATTTGTTCATTTCGACATTGACCTTAAATGATGCAATTTGCAGAATAAACAATGGTCAACTTTTTCTGAATTTCTGAGTTTCATCACTTGATTTTTTTACCTTTTCTTTTCCACTATTGGTTTACCGATTTGCATAATTCTTTCACGATTGTAAGTTTGTTGGTTTTCTCCTTTTGTGATTTTAATTGAGTACAATTTTTTGAAGTTGTACTTTTGCTATTCATATTGAGTTCCCTTGTACATATTTTTAGTATTTAATGTAATTAGGGACTTAAGTATGAATAAATGTTCGTGTCGAAAACTACTACTACTACTACTACTACTACTACTACTACTACTACTACTACTACTACAGTGAAGATGTGTGTATGAGGTGCTCCGTATCAACGCAAGATTTTGGTTGACTGAGAAGACATCCCTCGCCAATCTTCACTGATTTGTGTTGTCATCGAGTTTTACTTTCGGTTAGTTGTCATTTTTGTTGTTTTTGGTTGGATTTGTGGTCGATTTTGTTGGATTCTATCTTTGCTGAGGCCGGGCAAGGCCAGTGAGGCAAGATGGCGTCCGCAAGCCAGGTGTTCAGAGGTCTCACTCGAAAGCATGGTTTGAAATGTTCATCTGTTGAGGGTGTGAGAGTTGAGATATATGTAGAAGAAATTGCGAAAATCACGGGACCTGGAAATATTATCGCTGCATCTCGTGTTAACGGTGCAGTAATTGTGTTTTTAAGTTCCACTAGTTGGGTCGAGACTGTTTGTTTAGACGGATTTGAACTAGATGGCTGTTGGGTTTCAACAGAACCGTTAGTGAAGCCCGCAACAAAGGTCATACTTTCGGGAGTACTGCCCTTCATTCCAAATCAAGTTCTCATAAATGAACTAAACAAGTGTAATAGAGTTGTTGGTGGGGTCAAGACCATTCCTTTAGGTTGCAAGTCGGAAGATTGAAACATGTCAAATCTTTCCGACGTCAAATGTGTATTCTGCCAACAGTTAGTGACGATGAATTATTGGGATGTTACCACGTTACGTTTCAGGACAAAACATATCGTATTTATTTGTCATTTGATGAACTGAGATGTTTTATCTGTCATAAGATTGGTCACATAAAAAGCATTTGTCCTGGGTCTGAGACAGTCGTTGAAAAGGAAAATGCTAAAGATAACCAGGAAAAATCGAGCCAGAAAGATGATTACAATATCGAAAACGCCACTGACATGGTTGACGAAAATGAATATGCAATGATGGAAAATATTCAACGCTATGGTACACCTGTTATTGACAATGAAGTAGCCAATAATGACAAAAGCGATGACATAAGAGATAACGTGCACGATGAGAGCTCGGTCAACACCACTGATAAAAATACCCATGGCAAACGAAACAATAAGACACAAAGTGACACAGGTGATAAAGACGTTCCAATATTACCGACCAATGACAGTAGCAAGTCTATTTCAAAAGAAAGTGACACATTACCGAAAATTAACAATGGCGACACTTCAATAGAAAATGCTGATGAGATGGAAACCGACAACAAAGAAAACCCTCGTGCAAACGATAAAAAATCTACTAATGAAAAAGCGCTCCCATCAGAGACTTTGCCTGTCGATAAAGAAAACTTTAGTGTCGAAGAGAGGGTACTAACCCCTCCTTCACCTTTCCCACCATCTCCCACCTTTTCGCCAGCCTCAGATTACACGACTTCGTCTGATTCTCAACAACCAATTTCTGTTCAGCTTTCTGATTCGTCTCTTCCCGGTCCATCAACTCTCTTTAGTAAAGAGGCCAGTTTCTCTCAAGATCTTTTTGCTACTCCTCGTCAAGAAGATGATCACGATGAAACGACGTCCATGACATCAGAACTCTCCGATATTTCCCAGACCTTTGAAAATAACCGTCAGTTGCCATCCTCTCAATCAATTGAAGAGTTCCTTGAGGATACTCTTCACTCAAAGAAAATAATTACCAGATGTATCGAGTTTTGTCCGGATCTCAAACTTTTAATCACTGCTTTCAATAAATATCGTAAATCCCAACCTTTAACTGGAGCTCAAAAAGCACATGTTCAAAAAATTAGCTCTAAAGTAAAGCAGCACATTAAAACCACTGGTAAATTCGCCCATTAACTTTCTCCGTTATGTTTAGTCTCTTTTTCATTTAACTAGCTGCTATGGCAACCATTTCTGGGTTGACATTTAATGTCCGAGGCTGCCAAGATGCACTCAAAAGATATCAAGTTCTCGAATATCTCAAAAATGAGGCTCCTACTGATTTTCAGCTTCTCCAAGAAACACATACGTTGGAAAGTGACGAAAGAATTTGGAAAGGAAAAGTCCTTTTTTCTCATAAAAGTACAAATCAAGGAGGAATGGCGATTCTTTTCTCACCCAAGCAGAAAATTGACATTCTTGACACGAAAGAATTAATGAACGGTCATCTCCTTCACGCACACATGCTTATCAATGATAAACCAGTGCATATAATCAATGTTTATGCCCCCTCGAATTCTACGGATCGTTTCCTGTGTTTTAAAATTCTTAAAACGCATCTTGATTCCCTTAACAGTGACCCGATTTTCTTGGGTGGTGATTTCAATTGCACTATCGATTCTGAGATTGACCGTTCTGGTAGAGAGCCTGACCCTCGTACTTCACAACTCCTCAACAAAATTATTCATTGTTTTGAATTAGTTGATGCGTGGCGTAATCAAAACATTTCCCTTCATAATTTCACTTGGTCCCGCGATCACAGTTATGCCAGGCTTGACAGAATTTATATTAAAGAGCATTCTGCAAACCGTATAAACTGCTGCAATATTATTAATTCTTCTCTCTGTTTTACTGATCACTCTGCCGTGAAAATAGTTCTTTCTCAGAAATGCACTAATCACCATAATCCAGTGAGACATATGAACACAGATATTTTAAATGACAATGATTATGTTGACCTTATTTCCCTGTTTTGGAGAAATTGGCGCAAAAAGAAATCAAATTATCCGAAAATTCAACATTGGTGGGATATTGGAAAAAACAAAGTCAAGCAGCTAACTCAGCAATATTGTTATCACAAAAATACAGAAAGAAATATTTTGAAACGCGACCTTGAAAAAGAAATTCGCCTGCTAGAAAACTCCCTTTTCCAAGACCCGTCCGTCCATGCTATTTATAAAGCTAAGAAAGACCTTCTTAAGGAAATTCTTGACCATGACACTAAAGGGGCGGCCATTCGCGCCAAACATAGACATATCAGTACAAATGATACTCCCAATAATTTTTTTCCGTGAAATCGAAATCAATAATGGGAAAAGAAAGCCTATTATCCATCTACAGAGGGACGACGGTTCACTTACTGAAGATCAAAAGGAAATAAGAAACCTTACTTATGCGTTTTATCAAGATCTGTATTCCCCGGACCCGATTGATAAGAATTCTGAAAAACTCCTTCACGATAGTTTGCCACAACTTAATGAGACAGACAAAGATATTTTAGATAGTCCAATCACTTATGACGAACTCACAAATACAGTTAAAAACCTCTCTCATGGTCGCTCTCCTGGGATTGATGGCTTACCAAAGGAATTTTACAAGATTTTATGGTCAGTAATTGGCAGAGACGTTCATGAAGTTTTCCTCAAATCCGTCAACGATGGGGAACTGCCAATGTCTTGTAGAAGAGCAGTCATGTCTTTTGCCGAAATCCGGAGACAATGCAAAACTTAAAAACTGGCGACCAGTTAGTCTTCTTTGCAGCGACTACAAAATTCTCACCAAGACCCTCTCCCTCCGGCTTCGTAATGTTCTCAGTGCCATTATTCATAATTATCAAAGCTGCAGTGTCCCTGGTCGACAAATTCACGATAATATTGCTATGCTCAGAGACTGCCTTCAATTTGCTAATGCTGAAAATATTCCCCTTGCAATAATTACACTTGATCAAGAAAAGGCATTCGACAGAGTGCATCATGATTACCTGTTTCACACTTTAGAGGCTTTTGGCTTCTGCCAAAATTTCATCAACTACATCAAACTTTTATACACCAATGCACAGAGTTTAGTCCGGGTCAATAACAACCTCACTGCCCCTATTTCTTTTAACAGAGGAATCCGCCAGGGCTGTTCCCTTTCTGCTCAACTTTACATTATCGCCATAGAACCCTTGCTCAATAAAATCCGGACTAAAAGTGATATCAAAGGTCTTACCATTCCAGAGTCTCATACAACTTGTACTCTCTCAGCGTATGCAGATGATGTTGATTTTATTATAACTCGTAATGATGATTTTAGTAAACTTAACCGCTGGCTTAATACTTACAATAAAGCGTCAAACTCTAAGACAAATTTTGGTAAGACGGGGGGTCTTTGGATTGGAAGTTGGCGGGGAAGGAAGGATAACCCTCTCAACATCACCTGGAATAGCAACGGTCTTAAATGCCTCGGGGTATATCTTGGTAACGACCAGCAGTTTGAAAGCAGAAATTGGACTGAGCTGGTTGATAAACTTTCAAACGATATTGAATACTGGAATCAACACGCTCCAAACATATCGTATTGTGGGAGAGTTTTGATTATCAATAACTTACTAGCTAGCAAATTTGTGTACCGTTGTTCCTCACTTTGCCCTTCTGCTTGCACGGTGGCCTACGTTCAGTCTCGCCTCCTTGACTTCTTTTGGCAAGGAAAACATTGGATCCCTGCAGAAAAATTATACCTTCCTATCAATGAAGGAGGACAAGGTCTCGTTCATTTACCATCTCGAATCAAGTCCTTTCGTCTCCAGTTTTTTCAAAGATATCTCTATTCCGACTATGACCATCCTATTTTCCGTTTTGTTGATCATTATTTCAGTTCAAAGCCTCTGTTACTCTAAAAACCTTCTTGCAGTTGAAATTGATTCCCCTTTCATTTGCATTCCAAACTTTCACAATGACCTGCTGACATGATGGTATTCACTATCAAAAATTCGTAAAACAAACTTTAAAAACATTGACGAGGTCCTTCAAGAGCCCCTGTTTTACAATAAGGAAATCCTTCACCCAGACACGAGAGAGACGTTAAAAATAGATTATTTTATCAAGTCTGGCATCACAAAGATTGGAAATTTAATTGATCACCAGCTAAAAACATGGTTGACTGATACAGACATATATTCAAAAATTGATATCCATTCTCGTCGCATCGCTAAACTCATTTACAATGACATTTTGAAGGCAATTCCACCACAATGTAAAAATACGATCATCTCCTATCTCAGGGGAGAAAATTCGATAACTGGGACGCCAATACATTACTGTTATGAACTTTACCATTCTAATGAAATCAACTACCTGCTTTACAAAATCCAGAAAGGTGCAATTTACAAATACCTCATCAAGGTTCTCCAAATAGAACGTCTTCCTAATGCGTCCGACACGTGTTGGCGTAACATTTTACAACTCCCTGACTCTGTGAATCCAAATTTCAAGGCTTGCTATTCTCCTCCACTTTCATCAAAAGAAGGAGACTATTTGTGGAGATTAATACATGGTGCATACGCAACAGGCATGCTGCTTTTCGAAATGAGCTATTGTCCGACTCCAAATTGTGTTTTCTGTGGCGAGAGCGACACCTTGCTACACACTTTCTTTCAATGCAACTATAATAATGATCTCTTCAACAATCTTACATGTTTATCAAAGCAGCTTTTAAGTGATGAGAATACTACTATCCCACGCCACTGGCTTATTTTAAATCCGCCACATAAATCCGGTATGAACCAATAAATAAATCCGGTATCAATCTACCATATTTGATATATGGTAGATTGATATCCGATGAAGAAACATTATTTTTACCTGATACATTGTACATTATTTTCCCCCGTCTCTGCCACCCTTTCTTTTTGTCAAGCCTTCTCTGGCTGTTTTTTATTGATAATTGCTGGGATTTTTTAAAAAAATCTTCCAGACCCCTAGGATATTTAATTGTCAATGCATTGTATTACTTAAAGAGATACATGCGCAAGATGGCAGAAGTATACAATATGTGAATCTTTACAACCTTGATACTCTTAAACTTTGATAAAATTATACGGAATTTAAATCTGTTTGAGACCAAACCTGCTAAAATCACCTTTAGCTCTGCATTCTAACGAGTTTTTAGTCCCAATGGACACCGTCCGAGGGGACTTATAGGTTTGGACACGTCCGTCCGTCCGTGCGTCCGTCCATTCATGCAGATATCTCAGAGATGCCTGGAGCGATTTCATTCAAACTTGGTACAATGATTACTCCTTATGTCATACATATGCACGTCGATTTGTGTGATCCGATCCAAAATAGCCGTGTGACTGGCAGTGGGCTATCTCCAAACCACTGTGTAATGATGAAACATGGTACAGATGTTGATCTCTCAATACTGTGATATCGTGGGAAGACATTAAGCAGTATCATGTTAATTAATTGCTAATTTGCATGTTTGATTAACTTTCATAATTAGTATGATATGTCTAGAAATACTTAGTTGTTATTATTACCCAATATCGTCTGTTACTGTGTCGTACCAGCATGAGTGTAATTTTTGCTGCGTCAGACACGAGACGAGGTCGAATGTCTGACGCAGCACAAATGACACGAATGCTGATGTGACACAAGGAGCAGGCGGTATTTAAGCAATAACCTCCGCCGCAGAAGGGTATACACGAGATTTTGGTACGATGCGCGACATATAGCACTAGCCGATAGGCGAGTGCTATATGGAGCGGATTGTACCAAAATCGAGTGAATACCCGACTGCGGCGGGGGTTATTGTTATGGTCTTATATCAACTTGTGTGTCTTTGTTGCTTCACTTGAGTATTTTAAACATTTTCTACCCAAAAGGCAGAAAACGGACGTCTGAGAGATCGAACGTCGGAAATTCAGCACCCGAGACCGAGTATTTTTAAAAGTTGGGATTACGTACACGCACATAGTATCCTACTATAAATACGCATTACGTTCATCAACATCGCATTTTCTTCGCAATGCGAACACTATACTCAAAACTACCTGCTGCAGACATAGAAAATATGTCAAGAGTTCAAATCAAGAGAAAATGTAAGAACAATAGTCCTGGCTCTTTTTGCATACTGAAAATAGATTTGTATCTTATACGTCGGCCGTCGCGACATTCTGGAGGTGGTACTGTGAGGTTATAGAAGCTAGTTTTGATGGACAATTGGACGTTAATTGTACTAGAAAACAAACAGTTTTGAAATAATCCAGACGTGGAATGACTGCAACTGTGATGAACAGTTGTGCAGAGTTTGTTGCCCGATGCAGCGAGAGCTGGACGCTGACACTGCTTATGTTGTTGCATTTGATGTATTACGCAGTCGCCAGGAGCATCCCCATTGCTATTTTGAACTTCTTGGTCTACATCGTTAAAACACACCTGGTCTGTTACAGCCCAAACTTTGGTAGAAAATATCTGACATTATACCGTTACTGTGAGGAAGTGTCAATTTATTAGTGTATGAACGAATACGAGATTAATTGTAAAGAGCGGTAGGCTATGTATCGCGTCTCGACTCCAGCAGAATCAAGCAAAGTTCACGGTGCGCTGTTGCCCTACCTAATTAATGCAATAATTTGTGTAAACAACCGATGGTTCTCTTCCGGTCTTGTCCGATCAGCCATTGAACCGGTGACGAACCGGTGATAAACCATTGCTAAACCGGAAGTGTAAATGGCTGATTCATGCAGTGAACTTCACCACAATTTGAACAAATCTGAGAGAGATCAACCCTAGAATCATGCAAACAAAGTTTAAAGGCAATGGGACGAGCGCTGTGAAAGAATATTTCTGACCGAAAACGGGGAAAAATTGCCCTAAAAATAAAACTACCAAAATTACATAACAATTATAACAACTCTAATAGAGTCATCTTGAAGAACCTGCACACCAAGTTTCGACCAAATCTTGCCTTTAGTTCGAGTGTTTTAGGAATTGTCAGGATATTCCCTTTTCTACCTCGTCTGCAAGTTTTTACACTGATATGTTAATTTGAACAAAGTAACATCTCCACCCAAGGGTGCAAGTGTACACCAACTACTAAGATGGAAGGTGTGCAGTTTTGGATTTTTTTATGTGGACAGACATACATCCACATACATACATACATACATACATATATACATACATACATACATACATACATACGTACATACATACATACATACATACATACATACATACATACATACATACATACGCCTCGGACTCACGATAAAAGCTCTCTATCGTATATAAACACACGGCAAATGTGAGCTGAAAGAGTAAATGCACCTAAAACGGCAAAAAAGGTGCCTAGCAGCGATAGAAATCCTAGAAAGCAGTGCACAACGTAAACAAGTGTTACTGGCTTAAGCTCTCGCTCTCGAAATTGATGCACCAAGTGTCATCTTTACCAATCAGACATACCATTACGGGAAAGCTCCATTAACTTAGGAATACCCTACTTCCCTACTTAGTTATCAGAGGATCAATTTCACAAACCTGCCTTTCCTACAATGGCACTACAATGGCACCAGCTGGATAAGAGATAAACCTAACAATGGAACATTCACACCTTGGCTGATTAAAAGTCTTCTGTTTGTCACCCCTAG
>LD343696.1:811495-813995 GCA_001465055.1 Ptychodera flava | reverse complement strand
ATTCACCCGTACACTGACTGTTTGAACATTCTTACATTGCCTTCGATGAAACTGAACAGAATGCCAACGATAGGTTTTCTCTCGGTACAGTGTGTGCGAGTCGATGCAACGATGAGTGTCTCCTACACTTAAACTGTGGACGTCGTATAGGGCTTAATTGATACAAAATAATCTATCAAAGGAGACCGTTTGCAACGAATGCAGTTGGAGTTATTTTCTATCTGCAGAAATGTTTTTTCTAATCATCGTAGCATGTTGTAATTCCTAGCTATTTGACAAACAATGTAATATGCAACTGTGGACATTGAAAATGCCTTCAAAATGTCATTTTGGAGAAAAAGATCAAGAAATCCGAGCGTCTACCGGTAATCTATGCTTTAATAACAGTTTGACCTTGAGTTGCATCTGTCAAGCTAGATACCTGAGGATAGTTTCAACAGGTTACAAAATTGCCCATAAAATATTATTTTATCAAATAGACACGTCCTTGAAATAGCAGATTGATCAAGAAATATTTCTTAACATGTTAAAGTTAACAACATACATAAATAGATATCAAGAAAGTATTTTCATTTGAATTTCTACCGCCACATCGGCTTGAAGGAGAAATTTTATGAGTTATTTATTTTTCTTTTGTATCTGCCTTTTCATACGGAAGACATATCCTTGTAAAATTCTCTAGGCAAAACATAAGGTTTTTGTACCAAGAAATCCTGAAACAAGTATCAGTGACTAGTTTGCCTACGGATGATTTGCTGTTTTCATATGCGAAGTTGACAACTATGGCACTTTTGCGTATGGACTGCCTGTGGTCTTGCTAAATTATACTTTTTTGTGTCGCGTTAAGCCATAGTTCATGAATGAAATATGTGTAATCGCAGGAAGCAATAAAGCTTTGGCACAGTCGATATGTAATTAATGTGGCTTGTTTCAATTTTTATATGGAAAACGAAATTAATCATCATTTAAGCCTGTATTTGGAAACGATTTTTGAATGATAACCGCTCCAACGCCCGCATTTAGATATGCGAAAAGAAAGCTAAAACGGAACACGTGGTTTTTGGGTTTGTAGTGGTACATTATTTTGTGAGGAAATACCTAAAGAATACTTTGTATTTGCCTGTTATTGTATTTTTTTTAAGTTTTAGTTACAGAACAGGTTTTTCAAAAGGTGGTAGGAAAATCACTTTTTAGGCAGTCTCAAAGGCGATGTGATATAATTGATAGTAGCCCTGAAGAGTTTCAGCATTGTAGAATTAGGATTTATTATCAGTGAAATGGTGCAATTTTGGAAGTATGCGCTAAAACTTTCCATAAGAAAATTTTAAATCTTTCCCTTTGGAATTTAAAAAATTCAAAAACATCAAGCGTCACTTCGTAATATTTTAAAGTATTGAAGTCAGAAACAAATTTTCAAACCTTTACCGGCATTTGAAATTCAAAATAATTGCCGTCCTTGTGTTAACTTCATGAGGCAAAATAATGTTTTCGATTTTTAGCGAAATAAGTAGTGAATTTTTTTTATTAATTCACGATTTTAAAAATGAAATCTTACAAGTGGTAGACCACAAACTGTTTTAAAGGATTGAGAATCCAAATATCTGCCTATTAGGCGCATTCTACCCCATAGGACTAACTAGTGGAATCTGTGTTTTATCACAGATGTGTTTTGTGATTACACCTAACTATCTGCCTTCCTTACATCCTCATCGTCGTCCCCTTAGCCAATCAGCTCTTCTACCCATGACTGTTATCAATCCTCCTTCCCAGCCAATCAGCCACGTTTGCACACGACACTACATCATCAAGCCTTTTTCTCATCGCTCCCATTCATTCATTCATTCATTAAGCTGCTGGGTTCATGCCATACCAGCTCGGCCAATTACCCTACGTCCGGAATCGTTTACGATCCCTTCCTTCGAACAACCATGCCGACCAAAGGACGTCCAAAGACAGCCAAGAAATCTCAGTGTCTGAATGCTCAGCCTGCTTCGAGACCCCGCGCTCAGCCCTACACAAGGCCGGCCACGGATCTCTGTCCCGCTCTGCTGCAAGTGCACGTTGGATACTCTAGCTGCAAATACAGAGCACGTCTGCGGTACTAACGTGTTACTCACAAGCCTTATGATCAGCCTCAGGCGATTGACGGTCCTGGCATTCAAACCGAGTTCGGAACCAGGTCTCCTTCCGAAGTTTCATTGTCTGCAATGGTTCCTTCTGCCAGCATTTCGGCGGGCAGCGTCCCAAGCCAACATCACCAAGAAGATAGTTATGTAACAACTGCCATGTTTATGCAGCTGCAGACTTGGTCAACACGCTATCCAATATCCTGCAACAGCAACTCCGACCAGCGGCCACTAAGTCACCTATGAACTCTCTGACGTCACTTCCCAAAGTTCCACTCCAAAATGTAAACAACACAATCCAAGATGGCGGTGCCCTACGTTCTAACAACGTCAATGTCATCCCCTCCTCATCGTCATCCATATCCTGGCAGGTA
>LD343696.1:782819-808425 GCA_001465055.1 Ptychodera flava | reverse complement strand
AAACCTGTTACATATAGTGATAACATATATCTTATTGTTCTGTGAAGGGTACTACTATTAATGAACCTGTTGTAAAACACGTGAGCATATTCAGTTCATATCTGGTTATAAAATACATATAAAAAGTTTGACTAATACGGAAGGATGTGCCGATTTAGCCAGTAAAACCGAAACGCACTCGTCGATAGAGGGCGCTCTTACGGGAGCCGTGCCTTAAAATACTCATTTGGCTCGAAGAATCATTTTGGAGACATAATGTTTTGTAAAGGCACTACGTTAATTTGCATAATTCCAATACGGCGGCCAACATTCCTACAAAAGACATTTTCGGTCATATATCACGTATTAAACAAGCTATTTCCGCGATTTAAAAGTTAAAAGTATATTTTTTGGCATGAACAAACGATTTTGGGGATGTTATCATTTGCGTAGGAACTTTGTTCATTAGCATAAATCCAATATGGCGGCCAACATGCCCACAAAAGACATGATCAGTCATATACCATGCATTAAACAAAGCAGTTTCTTTGATTTTAAAGTTAAAAATATATTTCTTTGGCATGGACAAACAATTCTGGAGATGTAATCATTTGCTTAGGAATTGTGTTAATTTGCATAAATCCAATATGGCGGTCAACATACCTACAAAACACCTTTTCTGTCATATACCATGTATTATACAAGCTATTTCAGCCATTTTGAAGTTTTAAATATATTTCTTTGGCTTGAAGAAACACTTTTGCTGGTTCAATGTTTTTAAAAGGCGCTTTGATAATTTTCATAAATTAACTTTGGCTTCAAAATTAATGGCCTATTGTTTAATACCTTCAATGATAGATAGTTTAATAGCTTTTAATATAAATAAGGTTCTGTTATAGTTTTTAGCACTAGGAATATCAAGAAGAAACTGTTATGTTGCGCAGCGCCAAACACAGTGTATTTTGCTCAAAATCATTTTTTGAAATTATTCATTCAATTTTGATTAATTTGTAAACCCAAAATTAAAATATTGGTTGTGTTCACCTTTTAGCTTGTGAAGCAGTCGTAAGTTGCATGATAAAGAAATGTTAATTCATACAAATGTATGCAAATCACCCAAGTTCATGACTTCTCTTTTCTCCAAATTACAATATTTCCGAAGACGATTTTTTTGCTGTTATGTGTGATAACTTCCTACCTATCATCTAGGAGGCTCTACTAAATGAGCACTTGTCCGAAAGAAGGGGGTTCAGTCTAAATTATAAACTAAAGATTTTGAACACGTCATTTTTTAACAGTAAACATTACGCAAAAAAATAAATCATGCTGTTCCGATAACATGGTTTTCAAAAATAGGGAAGGTAGCTCGGCAGGGATTTTCCCCCCTAAAATATTTCTAAAAAATATAAACTTTCAAGGGGTTCAGGGTGAACAAACACTGGCAACGACATTTCCAGAAATAAAAACATAAGAGACGTACTCGTCCTAGCTAAAATCAAATTCCAGGTAACGAACACGTGATTTTACGGTTTTTTTCTTTTTTTTACTTCCGTGTTCACGTAGCTATAAAAAGTTCAGGGTCGATCGGCAGGCACAAAATTTGGTAGGTTAGGTTCATGAGAAAACATGCCGCCAGGAATTGTCCGGTTTTGTAGGCTCGTTATGTATTCAAATATATGGCATAAAATCAGCATAATGAGGCGTTAGCTGATGACGTGGGACTATCAAGTTCCCTGGATTAGTGGGAGGAGAACTTCGATGAGGTGCTAAATGTACTCTTTGTATAAACACCAACTGCTACTTCAGTCGACCGAACGACGGTAAAATTGTAGTTCTTATTCCATTATTCTCTGTGACAGCGAATTCTCGAGTTCAACGTTTATGCTGTATAAGAATTAACAAAAATCAACAAATATCAACAGAAAATACAACATTAAAAAAAACAAAATGATAAAACACCGTAACAAACAAAATGGCCATGGAAATAAATCAGCCATATTCCAGCCGACAACAACATGAAATTCATCAAGAACCTTCCGTCGCTCAAACTAACAAACACCGAAATAATAGCACTAGGCAAAGGCCTAAAATTCATTCCGACACCAACAAAACCAAGCAGAATAAAACTGCTTCAGTATTTCAACAAATATGGTCGCAAAGTGAGACTGCGCTACATCATGAGACACAAACAATCGCAACATCACCCATTCAAGGAAAAATCAAGCTGGACTCCCCGAACAACAAAAAACACAGAACTTGAAAGCTATCTGAAGCTGCTGAACTTGCACTTCTAGAGATATCCTTCAAACAAGGAAACAAGAAATGTCGCGTGCCCAAAGAATCGGTATAAACCAGCTTGCAAACAATAGACAAATTAGGCCTACCATAAAACCCTTCGACAAGGGTCGGGTTTTCGCCATTGTCAACACAAAAGATTACGTACACGAATGCGAAAAGCAACTACACTCAACTAGTTATTGACGACACAGAACAAACAGTAAACAAAGTACACGAACTGTTTAACAAAATGTACGACAAGAAACACATCGACCATGATACTTATAAGTATCTTGATCCAAAAAAGTAAAATCAGTACCCCGCAGTGGTACTTATTGCCTAAAAGTTTACAAACCGCCGCAAAAAATCTAAAAGACACACTAGTCTAAACAAAATTTACAAAAGAAAAGAAACATAGAACAAACAAACAAAAAACACCAAACGGACTCTCAACGAGACCCAAACATAAATATCCTTGCCTCGCCACTCGAAGAGCAAGACCATTAAAATGCATTAAAATACATTTTCACAAACGCAAACTAAGGAAAGAATCTACACTGCGACTGATGAGAAACCACACTCTGGTTTCGAAACGCAAGCGTCAAAGGGCCACTCTATCAACATAGTAACACCATAGGCCCGGCTGCGTCTCGTCATAAGCTTTCCCCATGCACACAAACAAAACATTACCATACACACTAATCCAAGCTTCCCTACAAATATCCGAAGCGAAAAAAAACATTTCATTTCATAAGAATGTAGGAACACATTTTCGAAACGAATCAAAAACAAACTCGACACAAAAAACATTTTGGATAGTTAGGTTTAGAGCCTCTTTCACATTTTTACATACGAAAGATTTGGATTTTTTGTTTCACTCAAGGATTGACACTGATACTTGACTTCTTTGCCATCAAAGTAAACAATCACTGTCTTGAGTGACAGCTTCCGCTCTGCATATATGCATAGAAAATGAACACGTTATGGTTAATCCATGCATAAATGCATGTCAATTAATCGGGTTCCCTGTGATTTTCACGGGTTGAAGCGGTTTGAAACCGGACACTTCCTGGCGGCAGTACTTGGCATGTTGGGTTATCGGAACAGCACATTTTTTTCTTTGGCCTTACAAATTACATGTTTTGACACTGTACACCCATACAAATTACAAATTTATATTATTCAGAAGACTAACAATTATTAACAGATGTCATATATAGAAAAATCACAATTTTAAAACTAAATGTCCAAGGACTTAACAGTTTCTTCATGATAGATTCCTAGTGCTAAAAGCTATACAAATACTTATTTATATTAGAAAATATTAAGCAATGGGACATTAATTTGGCAGCCATATTTGATTTATGCAAATTATCAAAGCGCCTTTTTTAAAGCATTGAACCGCCAAAAGTGTTTCTTCATACCTAAGAAATTTAAACATTAAAATCACTGAAATAGCCTGTTTAGTACATGGTATATGACCGAAAATGTCTTTTGTAAGTATGTTGGCCGCCATATTGGATTAATGTAAATGAACAAAGTTCCTACGCAAATAGTTACATGTCCGAACTCGTTTGTCCTTGCCAAAGAAATATTCTTTTAACTTTGACATCACTGAAATATATTGTTTTATGCGTGATATATGACCAAAAATGTATTTTATGGAAATGTTGGCCGCCATATTGGAATTATGTAAATTAATGAAGTGCCTATACAAGACTTATATCTCTAAAATGATTATCCGAGCCAAATAACTAATGTCAGACTTTGAAATTACTGAATTAGCTTGTTTAACATGTGATATATGGCCACTTATGTTATTTTGTCAGACGGCTGGCAGCCATATTTGAACTATGCAAATTAGACATATTTCCCCAAGGTGGATTCGAGTAAACT
This sequence comes from Ptychodera flava, assembly GCA_001465055.1. Classification (NCBI taxonomy): domain Eukaryota; kingdom Metazoa; phylum Hemichordata; class Enteropneusta; family Ptychoderidae; genus Ptychodera; species Ptychodera flava. Next base: position 804,273 of record LD343696.1, on the reverse strand, counting down.
TTTAATATGTTGTTCTTGGTACCTCTCCAAAATGCATTCTGAAGAAAAATTCTGTTGCAATTTGTGGTGGGTCTAACCCTATTTTGACTGGACTAAATGGTCACTTTAACGAGGGGTTATAGTTTTGTCATTTTATGCCAAAAAAGGGGGTAACCCACCACAAATTGCAACAGAATTTATTTTTTCACCATTCATCTCAGAAAAACCCATATAAAAACATATCAAAAGTCTTCCAAAATCCAAGGAGTTGAAAACCGCCTAATTTGCATAAATCCAAAATGGCCGCCCCGGTATTTCAGGTTCAACGCTTTTGGCCACTTACTACATAATATTGGACCGATTTTGATAATTTTTTTTATTTCCATATACCTTGTACATTCCCTTCATATTTTAGACATGTTGACGATAATTCCATCGTTATTATTTACAAAACAGGAACATAAGTCTGAATTTTACGGTAAAACAATGGTATTCTCACACACTATGTCTTGTAATCAATACTTGTTTCATTTTATACGATACAAATGTCTGTAATGTGAAATAAATAAATAAATAAATAAATAAATAAGTAAATAAATAAGTAAATAAATATATAATTAAATAAATAAATAAATAAGTAAATAAATAAATAAGAAAGAAAGACAAGAAAGACAAGATTATTCATCAGTTGTTGCTTCGTCTTTGGTAGTAAAGGGAAAGCAACCCCACATATCGTTCTTATTTGGGCTGTTTGCTTTTCGTGTGTCACGATATTGAGTATAATATAAGTGTATATCATGTTTGGCTGTTTTTTGTAAAATGTTGCTTAGCCATGGCGAGACGTACCCGTAATATACGTGTCTTGTTAAGATATTGCTGTGACACTACGATACTTTGGCGCTACGTTTCGAAAACAGAGTTTTCTGGGGTACACACTTGGAGATAGAGAGAGACAGAATGGCCGGAGACAGCTTTGTATTGTGTATTAGTATGACAAAGTTCAAAGCTAAAAAAAATGAAACACAGAAACAAGAATCATAGTATGACAAAAATAACGAAACGTCGCAACAGAACAAAATTGAGCACTGTATCAAACAACAATGTCAGATTCATTAAGAACCTATCGACACACAAACTCACCAACATTGAAATCAACTACTTAGCAAAGGCTTAAAATTCATTCCCTCACCATATCGTCCTAACAGAATCCACCTGTTAGGGGACATACAAATACATTCGGAAAATGAGACTCCCATATATCATGAGACACAAACAGACCGTACAACACCCATTCAAAATGAACTCTAAATGGATCCCACCTACAACCGAGAACACAAAACTAGAAAATTTGGAAGCGACAAAATTGGCTATTGTTAACACACCTATTCGAAACACAAAAAACAACATGACACATGCAGAACCAATAGCGTTGAAAACGCTATCAAAAAACAAGAACATAACCATCGACCTCTTTGATAAAGGACGGGAGACACCAATTTTAAACACTGATGATTACATAAGACAATGCCAACATCAACTTTACAATCAACAATACTACACAAAATTGGCAATAGATGACACAAAAAATACAATAGAAGACATACACAATCTCATAACAGTACTGTACAATGAACAACATATTGACCATCACACATATGAATATTTGAATCCAGTCAATAGAAAAATAAGAACACCACTTTGGTACCTTCTACCGAAAATACACAAAATGCCACCACCAGGAGCTATGTTCGTAGGACGCCCAATCACATAAGTGGATCCTCCAGTCCAACATTTCACATATCGGTATTCATTGACCATTTTCTCAAACAAATCGTCAAGAAACAACAAACATACATCAAAGACAACAGACTTTATACGGAAAATTGAGACAATCAAAGTTCCGTCCAAAGCGACATGTACACGAATACACCACATGATGAGGCAATTGAATCAGTCGGCAGAGCATTAAATCAGGAAAGACCATCAAACAATTACATAATCAAGCAATCACCAACGAAACACATGATAGCTCTGCTACCAATAATCTTAAAAAACAACACATTTGAATTCAACGATGAATTCTGACGGTAAATATGGGGATGCTCGATTGGGTCCCCGCCTTCTCCAGAAATAGCAGATATTACATTTCACGAGACAGAAACGAGAATAATACAGAAACACAAACAACAAATATCGACCTGGCTGAGGTTCAGGGACGATGTTATTCTGATTTTCATCAGAAAACAACACGAACTCAATGAATTCATATCAAACATCGACAAAATGCATCCTACTTTCAAATTTTCATTTGAAAGCTCCTCTCAAGAAATCACATATTTAGACCTGACTATCTACAAAGTTAGTCGATACAACAAAGAGAATATTCTCGACATCAAGACACACACAAAGCCAACAGATACATTCCAATTCTTACAAAGAAACTCATGCCATCCGGCAGCAACATTCAAAGGTCTGATCAAAGGTGAAACATTACGATACATCAGGACATGTAACAACGAAACCGATTTTACACAGAAAGTCATACGCACAATTTAGTGAAAAATTACATGACCGACAATACAAAAAAAATGAAATATAGAGACAGATCATAAAAGCAGAAAAAGACTGCTTTAACAACAAAAAGAAAGAAATAACGCCACCAACAATACAATAGTCTTCATAACAACAATAGCCCGTACATAGAAACGATAAAAATCAAGCAAGCCCTAACAGAAAACTGGAGTGAACTTGAAAAAGACGAAACACTAAAAAAACTGTTCCAAAACCAACCAATAATCGCATAGAGAAGGAACAGAAATACAGGCAACACACTTATAAGCGCCAGACTGCACAAAAACTACAATAGCTCAAACTCAGGTTCACACGAACCTACACAAACACAACGAGATCGAACAGTAGACATTCTAGCTTCCCTACTTGAACAACAAACGTAAGTGGAACAACATATTACCAAATAAAACAATCAACCATTCAACACGTCTCACCAATCAAAAATGAATTTTAAGCGACTGATGAAGAAAACTCTGTTTTCGAAACGTAGCGCAAAAGGATCGTAGTGTCGCAGCAATCTCTCCGCTCCAGTGCCGATTAACACAAGACACGTAGATAACGGTACGTCTCGCCACGGTTAAGCAACATTTTACATAAAACAGCCAAACAGATATACACTTATATTATACACAATATCATACACAAAACGCAAACAACCCAAATATGAACGATGTGTAGAGTTGCTTTCCCTTTACTACCAATGCTATTTAATTCCCGTGTGATCTGTACACCTTCAAGGAGACTTTAAACCCCATCTCCCTTGGCTCGGCTCTCCCGCGCTGGCACACCCTGTCAATTCAGGTACGGCTGTTTATCTACAATTTGGGGTAAAATAAACAGCATTTGGGAAACTGATAATTTTACAATTACCAGCTAGTATTGGACCCCATGTTGAGTTTCACAACTGTGATGACAACCAGTGTACCCTGGTAGCACAATATCACCACACTAGATATAACTAGACTTCAAACCATGTTAACTGTGTTTGATATGAATAAACCGCCCACTTTTTATAGAACGAATGTTCTAAACAATGCATAAGTTCAGCCGGTAGCTTTTAATGTGAAATAGGGAATAGGTTATTGGCAAATTAACAACCAAAAACAAAATGGATACATATTCTGTATTAGTTATACTGAGATTGCTTTCAATTTTATATATATATATTTCACACCATATACATTAGCATCTTGCAAAATTAGACAAGTATTGATTGGAAGGTGAAGTGTGTGTGTGTGTACCATTGTTTTACCCTGAAATTCAGACTTGTGTGCCTGTTTTATTAATAACTACAATTGGAAATGCCCTTAAATTGTTGGAAATTAGAAGAGAATGTACAATTTATTAGAAAATAAAAATAAAATGTCCAAATTGGACTGATATCGCGCAAAATGTGGTCATAAGTGTTGATTCTGTAATACCGGGGTGGCCATTTTGGATTTATGCAAATTAGGCATTGTTCCACTCCTTGTGTATTTATTTATTTATTTATTTATTTATTTATTTATTTATTTATCTATTTATTTATTTTTTTAACATTACAGACATTTGCACATTATAAAATCATGAAACAAATATTGATTAGAAGACATAGTGTGTGAGAATACCATTGTTTTACCGTAAAATTCAGACTTATGTTCCTGTTTTGTAAATAAAAACAAAAGAATTATCGTAAACATGTCTAAAATATCATGAAAATGTACAAGGTACATGGAAATAAAAAACAAATTCTCAAAATCGGACCAATATTGGGAAGTAAGTGGCCAAAAGCATTGAACCTATAATACCGGGGCGGCCATTTTGGATTTATGCAAATTAGGCAGTTTTCCACTCCTTGGATTTTGGAAGACTTTTGATATGTTTTTCTGTGGGTTTTTCTGAGGTGAGTAGTGAAAAAATAAATTGTGTTGCAATTTGTGGTGGGTCATTTCGTATTTTGCCTGGACTGACTGTACCAAAATGAGGTCTATAAACTTGAAGAGTAAAAATTTGTATGCTGTTTAGGAGTAAAACTCAGTTTGGTTTACTTTTTAAGGCCCCAAAAAGCATTGTAATTCTGGTTAACAACAAACTCTACTTCTAAAATAAGGAAGTGCATAATGGTATCGTGTATTACATCTCCCATTCTTAAGATGGAAAAAATGAACATGTATAGAATAACTGCAGTGCCGATAACATTAACATTAACGATAACATCCATTTTTCTTTCCAATCATTATTAATAATTTATAAATAATACGTATACCTTGCAGCGATGAAACGGACAAGCAAAAATGCAGAGATATGATCATAATAGATACAGTTCGCAATAATGTGGACCAGTATACTCGCAATCCTCCCAAGTGATGCAGAAATATAACTCGGCATCTCTTTCGGTTATGATTCTAATAACAAGAGGCAGGAACATGTGAGAAATGCGTACCTCCAAAGTCCGTCCGTTGAATGACCATGATACCGATATAAAATCATGAAGAGTAGTGCATACAAGTTCTGCGAAATGACCGATAGAGTACGGTTTATGTGACATTGTCACATTTACCGTTTCGTCTCCTGTAAAGGATAGGACATAGATAGAGAATGTCACAACATTAATTTTACATCAATAGTAAATGATAATGGGAATCCTCAAGCCACTGTACAATAATTGATGAAGGGAACAATAAATTAGAGATGTATGAACAATTCATTTTAATGTGGAAAGAATGTCCTCAACGAATATAAAACTGTGCAACTAAGTAAGCCCTGAGGCTAAGCATTGTAAGCACACATTGAAAACTTGTACAACTACCTACTTATACCATGAAAACAAGGAAATTTGGTAAATATCGTGTTGTTTCACATGATGCATTGTATCGATGTGAAATTTGAACAATGCGCGAAATTGTCTACTGCAGGACGCCTGTAGGCACCTAGCTAAGCTGGATTGTTTGAGCCTCTCAAGCCAGCTGACGTATTTGCATACTGTCGACCAGGTACAAGCAGTCATCGCCATGGATGTGAGCGACATTCAATCTTCAGACTCGACGAGAAGTTATTCCGATGATTATTGTGTTGCGTGCACTTTTATTGTACATCAAACGTTGAACATTATGTAAGTGTAGAGAAAATAGACACTGTTAAAAAGAAAAAAAAATGAACCAATTTAGAATTTATCCATTTTCATCGACAAAAACAACCTTCATCATAGTACCTCTTCTGAAATATCCCGTACTGACGACGAGACAGGTTGCTGAGCTACTTCCATGTTCTGACCATACGGATTAAATCCTCGATTTGAGCATTTAATTTTATAATTTGAATATGTTGTCTATTTTGTGCAAAAAAGGTGGATACCTGATTGTTCACGGCAGACAAAATCTCACATCGATGAGACTATTACAGTTCGACCTTACAAGTGCGTCTAGCCTGCACTTACGTCCATGTTAGAGCACAGCACAAGTGACGACGTGATAGTGACACAACTTAACGACGACAAGATCGTGTTGGAAATTTTTAATTTTGGCGATGTCGTGCTTTACAAATAAGATAACGTAAAATCCCTTTGCTCAAAACTCAATCGCGTACCTACCAACCGTACACAGTCCGACAAATCTCCTTCGAAAAAGCTTTTTCATCGGTAGATTGTCTTTTCAGTGTTTACGCAGTCTGGCAATGTTACTTGGTTGATCTTCGATTAGGCACTGGTCGGTTATCTACCGGCAGTATTGATACTCGTGGTGGCTCACTTACGATACAGCTTGAAACGACGTTTTGTTTCGATTGGGTGCTTGTTCATCACGCATCTGTTAATGATGGCGAAAATGTCACTTCGCAAGATACATAAATTCATGAAAGGTGCAACAGCTCTGATAAAGTGCAGCTAAATTTGTAGTAGCCATACCGATAGATTTTACTGGTAATCAGCTAAAATAAAGACTGCAGCGTAGGACAGCGTTGTCAGTACCAATGTCCCTCTAAAGGAGGGATCCTGCTTTTCTCAACGTCTATTTTGCGTCAGCCGATATCTCATCCACAGCTCTGCCTTGGCAATAGCATTGCGTTCGTGTTAGGGCAAGTTTTGAACAGTTTGAAAGTGCGAACATCGGCTGTAGCCTATACTCAGTGCAATGCGATGTTACATTGTTTAGTACAATGAACGCTGCTTTTACGAATGAAAAAAACAGCGGCCGACGTGAAAAATTAAAGTTGAAGGGAAGTACAGTTTCATAAGATATTGGATTGGTTGATGAGATAACGGCGAAAATTAAAGGATATCGGGCCCGGTTGTCTAAAACCCTCTGGGAAGAACACTTTCTGGTATTTCGTCCGAGGAACGAATTAAATAAAGTTGCAGTTGACTAGAGATAGACGTCGATGTTAGTTTCAGCAAATTTAACAAACTAGTTGAAATCGTGGAAGGTCACAAACATCGCCAATGTACAATCGCCCGACGATCTTTTCACATTTTCAGCATTCATTTGACAAAACTGTAAATTTTCAGATTCATCACGAGTTTTTGCATCTGGCTGACCGGGCATTAAACGGGAAGGATAGTTGAACGTTTATAAGTTGACAATGTATAGAACTCGAACTCAACAAACAGATTTTTTTTCATAGACGAACGGTGACAGACTTTGCTCTTCCTGTCACGTTAACTATGAGTTAGTGGTAATTAACGAGTTTTCAAAAGTAAAATGCGTATATTTGCTTACTACGGAATTGCATGGAGGTAATATACTTTTTTATTTCCCTGGTAGCTGAAAAAAGGCGTAAACCCGACTGAAAAAATTACATCAAACACTCTTTAACTTTCTTGCCGGGACGGACGTGGGACAAATCTCTCAACGTAAGGGGACATCAAGTAAGGTAACGATGAGGGACTGGTGTAAAATTCAACCCAGAACGGCCTTTGCTCTCGCAGTCATAAAACGAACAGCCTTTAACCATGGTCAGTGGAGAAATGGTACCGAGTGAGGTAGTTGAGCGGTAATTCACAGTTATTTTCAAAGAGAGCTTAAGAGGTGTGAAGTACTTAGATAAACCTTCGTGCGAACTTCGGAAAGGCGAAAAACGTCGACCGACTGGGCGTTGGGTGACACACCCACCTGCAACATTTACTTGCTTATAACTATCTAGAGTGCTCAATTCTTCATTTGAGATATGGATAGAACTTAATGCCAAGGCATGCAGATTGATTTACAAAGCTGTTGCACAGTACATTAAATTACCCACAATGCTGTTTGATTTGTACTAACGACATTAGTTTTCTTATAACTTTTTAAGTTCTGTATAAAAGCAATAATGTGAAGTCTCATGATAATTGATTAATTATATTCATTAAAAGTACGTTGAAATATTGTACTATAAATTTTAAAGAAACCGTCAATTAATCATAAAAGTCACATTCTGCAGGTACTTCAAATGTCACAGTTTTGGGAAGCAAGTAATGACCAACTGAAGGAGTCATTCTCTGAAAAAAGTTAGCATGTAAATTTCTTTTGTCTTTTCTATTTGCAAAAAATAAATACCCTTTTGTTTCATAAAACAGGTGCAACTAGTCTTCCTACTTTCCATCACTTTATTCTGTATGGCTGAGGACACAATCAGCGGAAAATTTTACAAAAATGCTATCTCCTCTCTCAATCAAGAACAATTTTCTCAATCCTTTAAAATGGGAATTGACAAAAAAGGTGTCCTTAAAAGTACGTTTCAGAATTTTTACAACTAGTCCAGGAATTTGTCTATACATGGGAGACATGGTAGACTTCACAGGGGAATCTACGTTGGTACAAACCATGGTGCATTATGGGACATCTCTAGTACTTTGTGTTGTTTTGGGCATGGCATAGAGACTTTAAACACCTGGTGTCATTAGGGATGGGAGCTCTGACACAATAGCATATTATAATACAGCTTTCTCATTGGCCAACAAAATTAACACTGATCCGGGTGCACATCGATCCACCACGTATTATGATGCATGTGCATATCACTGTTTTTCGGACATGGACGCATACTAGGATATCTCCGAACTAGAGTATTCGAGCGAAGTAGACGGTTTTACTACTAGTTTGACAATGCGATACCACTGGATGACAGAGAGGATTTTAAACTAACGGCAAAACAGGAACGTGAAAGATTACCTGCTCCGGTGAACAGTGCACAATTGACTGAAATACAAGGATCTCGCATACTTCACACTTGTGAATATGTGGAATATCTCGATATCATACAGGCCATTCTTGTATGTTAGTTTCGATTATTTTCTTACATTTTCCCGACGTAACTGTTATCGTTATTGTTTCTTCCCTCCGTGTTTTGAAAGGCCAGTTTAATATGACAATATATTCTTTGAAACCTTCGATGCAGAGGGTCTACCCAGCTCGCTGAATGTTGTCGTTTGAACGCAATTTCAAGTGTGGGTTACTTTCCGCTCAAATGTCATTCCTTTTCGACGGTAATATTTTCTCAATTATTAATTATTTTCATTGAATTAAGGTTGCTGCAGCAACTTCTTTGTATAAACAAGGGCTTCGAAGGACAACTAATTAAATGATGCACAGGCCATCGTCCCGACGACTCGATTTTGCATGTAAAAGCGTATCAGCAATTTCCAGCAGAAAACAATGCCTAACGCTTTAGAGCGCCAACAACCTGTGACTAAAGTTGTAGTACTACAAGTTTCCATGCAGCTCGTCAGATACCACTTCAGCTTTAACAACCTCGCACGCAAGTTCACCAGGCAATATTTTCATTCGAAATGAACATTGTGATAAGTTGTAATTGAAATGTAAGTTCGCTAGTTCATTAAAAGTTGCCACGTGTACAATCTGCCAGATGTTTGATATTCGTTCGTGGCACCATTTTACTAGTGGTATAGCCACAAACTGATGACGTCAAAGATGTGCGTACTTATGGAAATGATGTCAAATATTTCGATCTTATGGGGACGATAAATTATTTTTGGGGTAAGAGTTAGGAATGGGGGCTTGGAAACTTAGGGGGAAATGATTGAAAAAAAGAGTCCCAATTTTCTCTATGTGCTCTCCGTGCCCCCTTTATTGTACTATCCTAACTCTATTTATGTCTTCTTCAGCCATCTTGACACCTATGATTAATGACAGGGACAGAAAGCGTTGTTTATTAGTTTCTCTATATATTTAAACAACAACTAATGCCGAAACACTACCGATAGCCTGTACTCCAAGAGAACAAGTTGCAGGAAGATGATGTAATGTAACGGGTTAATCTTTCCTTAAAGGTACACGGTCACCGTAAATGTGCATATTCCATATATGGTAAAGGGCGCGGGGCTTGGCGTACTAGCCCGTAACACCTGTAGCTGTCGGTCCTCCATATTTGATGCATCACAGAACATGCAGACGGCGCTGCTAAGTATGCCATGGCTGGTCGAGTTGAGGCGCCCTTTTTAAAAAGCGGCCACCCGCGTAAAATCTATGATTGGCTATTAATGAATTGAAATTCATTTACGTATTTTCCTTCTTTTATTGAATTCGTGATATTGCATTGATTGCTTTATTGTTTGTCTTGATGCTTTTTCCATTGTCGTGTTTGTTGTGCACATACTTTTTTTTCATATCATTTGGTGTATTTGCACTGTTACTGAAAAACTCTAGCTTCTTTAGGATGGTGTATTTATTGAAACGTTTGTGTTTGATATTATTATATTGTTGAATTTTGTTGTTTGCTGCCTTTTTTACAATATAAACAATATTTGTTCCATATCTCACATAATGCACTTTATATAAAAGATGTTCATCACTTAGCATGTATGAAATGCAATATTTCATTCCTATTGTGGATGAAAACCTGAAGAACAACTCGTGAAATATGCTACGTAACGACAATTACATTATAAAAATTCCATCAAACGACGAAATGAACTCGGCTGTCGTAGTCACGGTGTATGGTACTTCGTCAATTGGTAGAAAACCTAAGTAACAAGCCCCTGATAGTGAAAGCATGGCATTAAGTACAGAAGCAGATGAAATTCGCTATCAATATCATGATGTAGCATCTATATTGTCGCTAGTATGAACTAATTTCTTTGTCAGGTTTGAGCATTTCCAGTGTCACACGGCGGCAGTGTCCTACTGAACTGTAGACTTTGTCGTGACATAAGTTTAGACACCGTCCCAAAATTTTGGCACAATATGCTGTTTAATGTGCAGTGTTGGGTCGAATGACGGGGGCTGTTAACTCAAAGAATAAAGAACTGAAATATGATGGCGAGATATGATCCCGAAGATAAAGGAAACAAATCTCACGACAGACATTAAACCAATCAACAACAGATTTTGAAGACATAGACAACTGAAAAGAGGTATCAGCAACTGAAAACTTAAAAACACCAAAAATACATCAACTGTATGTAACGCCCATTTATTGGACACAGACACGATAACTGAATCCAACACGTTCTTTTATTTCCGACGCCACAGAAACTAAGGCAAAGCATTGGTTTGTTTACAAACATGGTAGTTTATGACATAAGAATTAAAAACCCTGACTGTGACAGGTAAAGCTTTGAGTGACAGCAGCTCTAGTCTGAATCGATCGACTGTCTTACCTAAAGCAAATGCCAAATGCAGTGTAAAGCTATGGCACTAGCGGTAACACACAGACTATACAGTGTTTGCATGGAACTCTGTAAATCCATCAAACGCGATAAAAACTGGAATCGGCAAGTACTCTGAGTCAATAAGAACTTCTCGAATCGATAAACCTGAATTCTGAAATACCCTCAAACAATGAAAAGTTTGAAGAAGTTTCGTAGCAGCGATGTATGCAAAGTCACATGGTTCGGAACACGCTATGTATTTCTATGGCAGTTCACTGAGGGAAATAGTACAGTACATAGAATTGTAATTATCTCAGAAATAACTTGGAAATAACTGACAAAATCATATCAGATAAAAGCTCAACACCTTACCAAAGATATTTGCATATCGATTGAACTCTGATGACATCTGACCATGATAGATGGCTTAGATAAAAAAGTAAATAACTCAAACTACAACAAAAACAAAATGGCGGAACGTCATATAGCAAATATGCATGCGCACATGTGTGTAATTTGCTGACGTCACATGTAGATTGGTGGCAAAAGGTAAAGGGCATAAATAAAACCAACTGTCAGTGCGGACTGAAATAGTCGCGCCGCAAGAGCTGTCGGGACAGCACCAATGGTATCTGTCCTGGCCACGTCAGCGATGCAACGTCATATCTCTGCAGCAATTAGAGTTGCGCCTATTGTGTAAAAAAGCCCGTTCTTATGACAACATTCTACAGCAGTTTGTTCATCCTGCGTGACTTGAAAAATAAATAACGAAGAGTTCAAGGAAAACAACAACCAATTGCTCCCAACACTGCACGTTGTGCCATGGTGCATCTTAAAGAGAAAAGATAGGAATGCATGAAATATTACAGCGCCAGGAGTGAATTATTGAGTATAAAAAGGAAATCCTGGTGACGAATATCATTTGTGTTTGACTTACGTATATTGTAGGCGATGGAAATACAGTAAAAGTTTTATCACGTGGTTTTATGTTTGGCAGAGAGCAGCAAAGCAGCCAGAAAGAAACAGTGTGCGGCGTATGCCAGCTTTTTAGAGTGTAGGCTGAAACAATACAGTTGGGAATTTTAATCTGTAGGAAAAGTAATGCAAATGAAAGCAGAAAAAAAAATTAGCATCATATCGATTGCTATTTGCATTTCAATGTACGATGGTTTCTGTTACGTAACATCATGCCGTCTTTGGCAAGTGTGGTATTGAAAAGAGGCCAATATTGTCATTGCCGTCGGGGTCAGTTTGTACATGTCAACAAATATGATGAATAAAATGTGAGATAGGTGATATTGTGCCCCGAATGAGACGGAATTATTGCCGCGACCACACGAACTAACTTCCCCTATCCCTTAAACGTTTGTGTTGGTCTTCCTTTGCTTGATTTTGTGTCGGGTGAAGCACAGTGCAGTGGGAGCCAGGAATTGGGGTTAGCTGACCATATTGTCTGAACTTCTCTCGCTTCGCTCGCACCGTTCCGACGATTTGGTCAGCTAACCCCAATTCCTAGCCCACACTGTGCTTCAACCGACACAAAAACTAAGCAGTCGGAAATTGAGACAGTGATTTAAAGAAAATTCAAATTTATATTATTTTTACCTAATTAGTTAGTTAGTGCTGCAATTTTTGGGCGTCTGTGTTTTGTGTATGGCGATTGTGACGTCATCAGTTTGTGGCCATACCACTTGTAAAATGGTGCCTCGTTTGTATGTAGGTAAGTAAACCATTACGTGTGAATTGATATAGAAAGTAGTAAACGTTGTGTTTGTATTCATATGATAATAAAGTCTATTCATTAAACTGTAATTAGTAAACCTTACAGTTTAATGAATAGACTTTATTATCATATGAAGACAAACACAACGTTTACTACTTTCCATATCAATTCACACGAAATGGTTTACTAATTTTCATATCAATAAACCGTAAAGGTTTACTCATTTGCATAAGAAATATTTGTGTCGAGCGCGATGTTAAATGTACGGTATGAACAATGTTTCACATGACCATGAGTAGTATAAATCAATCTTGCTTTCTAAATTATACCATTAATGCACAGTGTTAATTTCCCGTATCTTATAAACAATTTTACCTTTGTTTTCAAGTTTAACATCAAATTTTCTTATGACCGTGTCCCCATTTACACTTGTAGCTATGAAAGTGTAGCCGTCCACCAAACTACAGTGAATATCTTGAAATGTTGTCATGTACAGTGATTCACTGTGTGAAGGAATGATGTTGTGAACAAGAGTAGAACAACATAACATCACACCCTCTTGAGGCTGGTAATTGTAAACGTCGATGATACCATCGTCAGTTTTAGAAAGGAGAGCAACATCAATATATGGACCATTATCTAGATTGAACACCACAGATGTCGCTTTGTTCTGCTTACCGAAAACCGTGAAATACTTCGATTGGCCTAGATGAAAAAAAAGAAATGAAATATTGACATGCTTCTCAAATGGTACATTGATTTTTATGGAATGAAAACAAACCAACAAACAAACAAACAGTAAAAGGAAAGCCTGATCGATCTGTTGCTCAAAACGTAGAAAAGAACCAAAATTAACAAAACAATAATATTAGCATGTTCTTGTGAATATAGTTCTGAAGTAAAACACGCTTTCTACTCTTAGGGTGTCCGGGAAGAAGTAATAAAGGCGCTTAAGCCACAGAAAGTCAAACGTAAGCTGGACATATTGTAAGCGGTGGTTTTTGAAATGTATGGACACGAACTATCACCCGTGTCAAAAAAACATCGAATGGATAACAATGCGTTTATTATGGAAAGCCGTGGGTGTCTTAAATGATGTTAAGTGATGATATGATTTGCATCATTCGTTATAGTGGGATTTGCATATGTTATATTGTGATAGATATATGTTATATTGCAAAGTACATTCATCATATTGTGATGAGCATTGGTCATATGGTAATGTGCAATTTGTGTATTGTAATGTGCATTGCCTATGTTGTGATGTCATTTGTAATAACGTGTTTACTATTCTTTATTGATGCTCATTTGTTATATAGTGATTGGCATTTCTTATATTCTGATATGCAATTGCAATATTGTGATGGTTATTCTTACATTTTGATTGGGATTTAGTATTTTGTAATTGGCATTTTTATACACTGTAATTTGCATTTCTCATATTTTTATTGGCTTTTCTTATTTTATATTGAGCACTAGTCGTATGGTGATTTGCATTCACCGTATGGTTGCGGTCATTCCTTAAATTTCTATGAGCATTTTCGATGTTGTGTGTCATAGGCATTTGGATATTTAGATAGGCATTGGTGATATTCGGATGTACAGTTTAGGTTTAGGTTGTCATGGAATTTTCTAATATTGCGAAGTGCATTATTTATTTTGTGATCGTCACCCAATATTGCTGACATCACATTTCACGAATTAGAACTGAAAATCATACATCAACACACAACAAAAATATCACTATGGTGTAGAATCAGAGACGACATTTTCCTAATTTTCATTGGAACTGAACACGAACTCTACGAATTCATTACACTAATTAACAAAATGCATCCCACTTTCAAATTTTCATATGAAAGTTCCTCACACGAAATAACATATCTTGACCTAGTCATTTACAAAGGTCAACGATACAACAACGAAAACATACTAGACACCAGAACACACACAAAACCAACAGGTACATTCCAGTTCCTACATAGAAAATCATGTCATCCAAAATCAACCTTCAAGGGCCTAATCAAAGGCGAAACATTAAGGTACATGAGGACATGTAACAATGAAGAAGACTTCAACAACAAAGTCAAAACATTTAATGAAAAGCTACTACTACGAGAATATCCACAAAAAGAAATATCAAACATCAATGCGGAAACAAATTACGCAACACGAAGAACACATTTAAATCACAAACAAACGCACAACAACAACATGAATAAATTTATATATGCTACCAAATACAGTCCACACATCAAAACAAAAGACATCAAACAAGCACTCCTGAAGAACTGGGAAGAAATAGAAAACGACCAAACACTAAATAATTTATTCACGATGAAACCGATCATCGCTTACAAAAGAAATCCAAACATTGGCGACACACTCATAAATGCACAAGTACACAATCTTAGAGAAACGACCGAACACAATGAAACACAACAAACTGACCCGAACATAAGTATTCTAGCCTCCTTGCTGCACGAACAAAACACAGGCAATAATTAAGCCACGAACAGTGAAAAATAAATCAAAGGAGAGCAATTTCCAAAAAAGCGACTGAGGAAGAGACCACACACTGGTTTCGAAACGTAGCGCCAAAGAATTACTTTGTCATTCGACAGCCAGATAGAGATTACGGCTACGTCTCACCATGGCTTATATGTACACCAAAAGCCAAACACACAAAATCAAACACAAACACAGAGAACGAAAAAATAGTGTAGGCGATGTGTGCAGCCGCTTTCCCTTTATTACATGCGCGCACTGCTATTTTGACTTTCGTTAAAATCTGTTTGATGCTGGTCGATATTGGCAAAATGTTTTTTGGAAATGCCCAATGTCATATAGCATTAAATGTGAAGAGGCATGTAATAAAAATATTATTGCCTGAATACATGGGTTTATGTGCCTTCGCAGCAGGCGACAATCTGCCCTCCTGGCGTCAGTCAAATTGTCACCTACTGTCACCTACAAAAGGCATGTATTCAGGCAATAATATATAATATTATGTCAGTATATTGAAACTTGTGATGAAAAAAAAATAACAGTGTGAAAGAAACCCACTATGGAGATAGGAGTGGCCAACTGCACAGTATATCATAAATATATGCACAGTCATGTGACCGTCTGGGCGAATCAGAGCTCAAAATTATTAGCATTGCTTTTAATACCACATGGGAACATGAGAGAATCTTTTATCGCTAAAAAACAATCACCATTAATCCACAATATAGCTTCTCCATACTAAGATAGATGGATCATTAACACTTTACAGTCCTTACTAGAAAACAAGAGATCATAACCAATTATTTTACAACGCAAAACACTATATACTCCCAATGAGGATTACAATTTCGACTGGGTACTAAAATTCAATAGCAAAATAATTCTGAAACTAAAATTCGAAAAGACAGAACACATTCAAATTAAGCAACTAAATAGTAAACAGAAGGCGAACAAACACTCTATACACCAGGCAATAACAAGGCGAGACAAACCTAAGAAAATGACTAAAAGGCTTATATTCCCATTGACACCTCAATGTTTAAAAAGCCTTGGAAGTGAGTCTACAGCAAAAAAGGATGGTTGGACAGTCTCATATACATTACTTTTACTTTTTTGTATGTCCCATACAAGTTCTATAGATAACATTGTACATAAAAAGAACCGACTCATTTGAGTGAAATAGTTATCATGTAACACTCCACTCCACTGTTTATCCTCGTGTGTCTATAAAAACAGATTGACATCAGTACGTATACATTGTATTATGGTTTGTTTAGCCAGAGTGCTGTCCTAATTTACTTCGGTCTCTACTATCAACTCAACAAGTAATTTAACAATTACCTTGTGTGTTCTATCCAGAAACTCAAATGGGTCGGTTCTTATTATCTACAATGTTATCTACAAAACTTGTGTGCCACGTACAAAAAAGTAAACGTAATGTATATGAGATTGTCCAACCATCCTGTTTTTTGCTGTATCATTAGTTTCTTATCATAGATGACATTTAGCCAATGTTAGACCCTGACTTCTTTGAAGCATAGACCCTTAAAACGGACGTTTTACGGTCCATGCTTGAAGACACCATTCCAGCATGACCGAATCAGAGATTCCAGATTGATCTAACTTTCGAGTTTGATCAGCCACCAGCAGCTGAGAAAAAAGAAGTAAACATAATCATCAGAGCCAAGCGAGCTAGACAACGGCTTTACACATTATACTCCACAGAGAGGGCATTCTTACACAATTCACAAAAAGCGTTCAAAAGCTTCGTTAAAGGCATTTTGCGCGATCCCAGGGACTGGGCGTGTCTGGTTCCGACGTGAATGCAAAATTTCAGTCATGCTGAATCAAGGTGCAATCAAGTAATAGCTCATTTATAGATTGAGAAAATCCTAATCCCGACAGTAATGACGGAATACAAACGTTATAAAAAGTTGAGAAAATTTGCCATTTCTTTGATTTGTATGTTGTACATTCCATGTTGTACAGTACTGCCTGTACTATACCTGAACAGTTTATACATTGGGCACGTATTCTGTGCTGTTATTCCATAGTTAGGTCCCCGCAGTCCGAGATAAGTCTTTCTATAATGTTAACCATTTTCTTTGATTACTTTAATCTACTCCAATAAATTCCCACCTAAAGCCGCAATTTTCAATCCCAGTTTTTCGCATTCGTGGAGTTCTCCTCCCAGTCAAACACATGGCCAGTAAGATGTTTGATTTCTATAACATTAATTACACAAACGGATCTCAACCTTTTGTCACCTTTTGCTAATCCTGCAAACAGAATTTACACAAGCGTTTGATTGACGGTCGGTTCAAATCGCAAACGGTCATTGATTCCCCACGTGCACCCCACTCGAATTTTCGAAACAATTGTCTTTCAGTTGCGTTAGAATTTGAATATAACCACAGAGTTTAATCGGCAGAGCCTTCGCGCTGACCGCTTGGCAGTCTGTGTGCGTTTTTTGCGGCCGGAAAAAACTAAAAAGTTGCATCTTGTGGAGCGTGTGCCGGCGTACTGCCTGTTTGGTGTTCACTGACACAACGAACGCCGCCATAGCTTCACGCCCTTTTAAAGGGAGGCTACGCCTTTAACTCGTTTTTATGATTACACAGGGGAGTCTACCTTTCACAATCTAACATTTGAGATATTTGAGAACATGTATGCAAGTTTCATGTTTTTTATAAATAACACACAGGAGAACTAAATGTTTTGTCCAATTGAAAGTCAAATTTTCACTGAAACAAGTAGAGGTGGCCATCTGTAAGCCAAACGAGAATTAATGTTAGCAAAGACGGATATTAATTGAGCCTTTCCCATTTCATATCCCAGTTACTCATACAACGGGGTATAAACGAGATATTGTACTTCCATGACAGCAAAGAGTATCGAATGTGTTGAAACCTAAGTGGCCCCTATTCAGTACCACCTAGCCTACAGGTACACCTTAAAGGCATACTTACCATGACAAAATACCGAGTGTTGAATTCCCTCAAAAGTGGCCCACCTGGAAAGACACCATGGCAATCAATTTTTCACCCTGATCTCTAACTATTTACCTCTACACCCAATAAAGCACCGGGAGACAAGACAGTTGTACATCACAAAAAATAAGAGAGAGATCGAAGACACTCACTACACAGAACGCAGGATGGAAGACTGCAAAGACGATTCTTCCAATAGGTGAAAAGGAGGCTAAAACAACCCAAAACACAAACATTCACAGCAACGACCATCACTGCATAGGTCGGGTTTTCCCTTATACTACGGTACAAAACCAAAATCAAAGGGCCTTTCAAAGGCCCCTGCACTTCCCTTAAATAGCACCAGCGTAACAAAATGGCAAAACATGACCACACACAAAATTGTGTTAAAAAACGCAGAAACAGAAGGCGTAATAAAACTAAAAAAGCGAAAATAACTGCACAAAATGATAAACAAAAGATCTCAAACACAATATTACAACATATCAAACATAAACGAAACACAGTGACCAACAGAAACATGGATTTACTAGAATCTTTCTTCACACAAATCAAACAATTATAGAAATGAACGCTCTTTGCAAAGGCTTGAAAATAAATCCAACACCAAAAGGTCAAAACAGAATCAATCTCCTACAAGACACAAATAAATTCATACTGAGAATGAGACTCCAACACATATTACGACGAAAAAACTCAGAAAAATAAATTCAAACATAAGTCCACACGGACTCAACAGACAACACAGGAAGCACAAGACACAAACATTACCTAGAAGCTACGAGTATCTCCAGTTAGCATTTTCTTCCTCAACGCAAGGCAAACCATAAGTCTGTTACAGAGAGATATGTAACATACTACATATTAAGACAACATGCTCATGCAGCTTCTAAATCCCAAGATATACACTTTAAACATTGTTTTTCTTCTTTATTGCATTAAGTTCTTTAAAACAATATATAAAGACCTTTTAAAATTGTTTGGAGGAACAGGAACTTAAAGGGACAAAGTTGCGGTTTGATATGAGATACTAGCTACATATATTGTTTGGCTTGTTCAAACTGAACGAATGGGTGACCATGCATACATTCCACCCCGGTTTTAAACAACTTACATGAAACCATCGTGAGAAAGAATTAATGGTCATGATCATTTATCGCTGCGTTTGGTTGGAGAGGAAACATGACCCATACCCCTATGCCTGAATTGTATATTATAGAGGGGTATACGGCACACCACATAAAAATTTACATTTTATGGCCGATATAACATCTAATCGATGTTTGAATATTGATTTATCCCCATTAAGTTATATACCAATGGTAAGGGCATTATCTGGCTTTTTAAAAATGTATTGTTTATGGTACTTTGTTGTTTTTGTTTCTCACTAGCGGTAAATATGTTACCCCTAACCCATTCCTATTTCACTATTGAGGGCGTGAAAGCCCCTACAAAACAAGTCGTTACACTCTTACCAGCATCAGGTAAATGGCAAATAAGCAGATTATGACAGCTGAGAATACTAGCTAACAGAAAATCATAGTGGGTAAAATGCCTTAGACGGGATAATTTCGATACCTGGCCTACGGACTAACTTTTTTTTTGCATATTGTTTAAAAAATCACTCAAAATCGACACAAACTGAAATGTTCAAGTTTTGTAACTTTCAAATAGGCGACTTTTCCCGATAAAGCGATACATGTTTAGAAAGGCCCTTCTTCCGATCTTACAACCAAAATAACATTTGTATGGTTTCAGGAGACATGACTCGAGGCAGAGAGGGAAACATTACCCTACCCCTTATGTTATAATTTTGTTTAAAAAAACTAACTTAAAATTAGTTAGTAAATGAAAAGCAACTCCACACATCGTTCATATATTGGTGATTTTGCGTTTAATGTGTAGTAGTGTGTATTTTCTGTTTCACTGTCTTGTGTATAGAGCCGATTAGGCACGGAGAGACACAGCGGCTGTAATCTGCGTGTCAGTGCATACTGTACTCCAGAGTGGAGAGACTGTGTAAGACACTACGATTCTTTGACGCTATATTTTGGAAGTTTGCCAGACTTTCTTCGTCAATTGCCTCAAGTTCAACTTCAGTGGATAACTTGTGTGGTATATTTGCAGATTGTATATTTCCTATGTTGTCCCACTGGAAGTTTGTTCTTTCATTCTGGAAGCTAGGATATCTCATTTTGTTCTACTGTGTTCAAGGTCGTGTTCGTATTGTGTTTACTAGATTGAGAGAAAGATATATGTGATCGTCAACCTGTTTAATGTTGTGCGTTTCTGTCAAAATGCAGGAATTGTTTCTGTGTTTATAAGTTGTCTGTTGTAATCTTTGTATGAAGTCGGTGGTTGACGAGTTATTTTTGACGCTTCCTTATTAGTGTGTCGAATTTCATTCATCTTCCTTTATCTAACGGTTTGATTGGTATCTCACCGTTTTCTGATAGTGTTCTTGATCACATGCCTTAGACATAGAATGTATTTTATCCTGTGTTTTGGAAGGTGAAATTCAGATGAATTTGAGGCTGCTATGTGTATTGATTTTCATTTTGGTTTGTGCTCTTGTAATGCGACATTTTTGTTGGCGTAATACGTTTATTTTGTTCTCTATTTCTGTGCCCTCTTATGATGTTGACCCCTTCTATTTATTTTGTAATTTTATGTGTAATTTTAGTGTACATTTTTAGTGTCGAGGCATGGCACAGTATTGATATGGTAACTCTCCCTTTTGAACATGTGTTGGCCTTCAAAAAGGCCGTTTAGTATTGTGATCCTTATTTTGGCCCGTGCTGTATCCAGTGTTCACAACGTTTACTGTTGCTGGAATGTTGTGTGGTTTCTTGTCGATTCATTGTACGGCCTAGGATCTTGTCTTGCTGTTTTTCACTCATCTATGTTCAGGGACGTCTTCCATCTATAGTGCAGGTCTTTTTCTGTTCGTCTTCGTGTAAGCTTATGTTCTATTCGTTGTCGGAGAGAGTTGGGTTACCATTTTTGTCTCTTAATATGAAATACTAACCGTTACGTTTTTGTTATCTTGTTTGTATGGAGGGTGGTGTTGGCTCTTGTTCCCGCCTTAATGTTGATTGGTTAGTTTTCTTTCAAGTCGCATTT
>LD343696.1:751899-775314 GCA_001465055.1 Ptychodera flava | reverse complement strand
GTATGTATGTATGTATGTATGTATGTATGTATGTATGTATGTATGTATGTATGTATGTATGTATGTATGTTTGTATGTATGTGTGTGTGTGTGTGTGTGTATGTATGTATGTATGTATGTATGTATCTATCTATCTATGTATGTATCTATTTATGTATCTATGTATGTATCTATGTAGTAATGTGTGTATGTATGTAAGTATGTGTGTACCTGTCTGTGTGTCTATGTGTGTTTGCACATGCGTGAGTGTGTATGTATGTGTATACAGTATATAAGTTAACTTTATATATGTATGTATATATATATATATATATATATATATATATATATATATATATATATATATATATATATAATACACATTACTTCAAAACCAAAGTAATTTATAGTACAAATGCAAATTTGTCTGTGTATGAATTTGTTCTATCACTAAAATAAACATGAAAGTGTTATTAATATTTGTTTTACATTCCGTCCCTCATAAGCCAGGATCAACATCACTGTCAGCACAGTGCGTGACAATATTTAGTTTCAGATCAGATGGATACTTGTTGGTTTACAGACGTGTACCAGCTGAACGATATGGGTTTTACGCGCGTCAGAACGTTGTGCCACCTTGAAAGCACAACTGTGCCATTTGGATGTATCTGTGACAGGTCATTAATTGCTAAGTACGTATTAGCATGTCAAAGGTCATAGGCCATACCTAGCGCGTAAGCACTACATACAGTTTTGCTCACATGGTGTGGGTCATCTCTTGTGATACAAGTATAACAAGAACGCTGTCTCTTTCATTTCGTTAGTGAAGGAAGTGAGTAATTGTGTAATTGTCATTTCGATTATTGACCATGGTCTTGTAACACAAAAGAAGAATACAATCTCATATATTTCAAATCTTTTGTGGTAGCAGGCGGTTTTAAGGCCAATGCAAACCAATGCAGGTTTGCATCATGTTAACCAGGACCTATGGCGTTAGAATTCAGTGGTTCAGTACTGTGCTTTGATTGATTCCTTGCCAAGTCGTACAAAGCGTGCGCAAGGCTGCTTTGCTTGATGTGCATGCATGGTGCATGCATGGCATTATAAAAATAGCAAGTCCCTTCGCCCCCATATTTTAGGCTGCGTTCATAAATAACGATGGGGAGGCTGGAGGAATCGCAATTGAAATCTTATGCTTTTTCAGATTCACCCTCAATACCCTAAAATAATTTCAAATCCCCCTCTATATGATCAAAATATTTCTAGTCCCCCAACTGTCACAATTTCGTATATCAGTAAATGGTATGCACGTAGAAAAATAAACACGTATGGTGCCGTTCCGCTCGCACATGTTCAACACTACCAGTTTGTAAAATCATATTCCTAAGACAAGTTCTTAAATTGATACGTTTTTACTGTAAACGCATCAGTGAACTTTTTGGATTATCAGTCTGACCCAACTTGAGTCAATCCAACTCTTCAAGGTCAATTGCTCCTGCCGAAAAGCAGACAAAATGACGATCAATTCCATGTTATAATTACACCATCACCATGTAACAAATTCGCATCAAAATACAAAGAATCCCAATCACTAGATAAATAATACTTGTCACAAAAGAACAAATACACGTCACCGCATATCGGTTGCACATCATGATGTAAGAATGCTTATCATAATTACACAAATGCATATATGCATGGTGACCTTGAGCTGCCGCTAATACAAATACGTCAAAATGATATGTGTTAAGTTCTATAATTCGAAACAAAAGCAAAAAAAAAATGCATATAAGGGCAAAATGAATTTTAAAAAAGTAAAACAAAACATAGAAAACAATCAAGAGACTGGAAACAAAATTGGTAATGTGTTATTTTATTTTAATTTGATAAATTAAGAAGGAACATCTATTTGAAACATTTTTTTCTCGATTTAAGAAACAAAAACAAATCTAAATCAAACTTTAGATTAAAAATTAGATGAAAATAAAGTTAAACGAAAATTAAAATGAAAAATAATTCTCTAATGAAAATGAAAACAATGAAAACCAAATCAAAAGTAAAATTAAAAAGTGAATTAAAAGAAAAGAAAAGAAGTGAAGATTAAGAAGTAAAATGGAAGTGAATAAAATGCGTTTTGACTTAAGGGCCGACAGCTGCCAAAGTAGATCGGCATCCCATTCGGTTCAAATTGAGTAAGAATGTAGTCAAATGGTAGTCCTCGGTCTTCGTGTCAGAATATAAAAGAAAAAAGTCAAAGGGCACTCTGGGCCGGCTACGGATACTTCTCACAGTCTCGGGGCCTGCATCTGTGTCTTCGCGCTCCTAGTTAGTCGGCTGATACTCCTTTCCATAGATTACTGGGCGCTCGATATCCTGCATGTTTCGCCAGTTTATATTAATATCGTCGTCATTTTATGATTTCATCGGCATATCTATACTATTAGCACTTTTGTTAACCAAACTGAGTCGAGAATGTGAAAATTCGGTACAGACAAAGGGCTCAGAAACTATTGAGTCCACTCAACTTTTGTATACCAAACCACTGTATAACCGAACTTCCAACAACAAATTTACAAAATTAAGCAGTGCCACCGGACATAGAAATTAAATGCATATATAAGGAAAAAGGCAGAATCTGGCATGAAAATAACTTCAAACACGGGAAATCTACGGAACAGTTGCAAGCCCTTTTCAAAAGCCGGTTTAATAAAGCGTTTGCTCACATTAATCGCCATGTAACGCATGCACGATGTAAACATTAATGGAACATCTATATGGAATTCATACAGTTTTGTTCGAAAAGTGAAGCCTGGTGAACTGACTATGAAATATTAAAATGGATTAACACAGTGACTGGCAAAGGGATAAAAACCAATATGAATATTATGAAACATTGTTTTTCAAGTTGTGGTACTAGATTTAATTTCACCTCTATTCTTATATTGACAAGTTTTCCACAACTTTGATTTTTGTACATGTTGTAACAATCTGGCAATGAAAGTAAGCAATGAATAATTACCTACCCATAATAACAACTGTTGTTTCACCAAGCAAACCTGTGTTCGTTGACCACCAAGTGTACATGGAATTGTTATAGAACTCCCGTGTTATCTCAACTTCTGATACCAAAAAGCCATTCCGGTCATAGAGAAAGTCATCGTCAGGCCAGCAATGCGCTGATGTCCCTAGAGTGAATTTGAAATAAGAGTTTAGTGTCTTATGCCTATATCGACATCGATTTGCTTAATGATACGCACTTATACTTTGAATAGTTTTTAAAGAAAGTAATACCACGCTATGTACAACTGTAGCCGCTGTGGAAATATCGCCAAGTAAACTTGTCACAGTTGATTGTTGTGGCGCAAAATATCAAAACACATAAAAAACTATAACATAATACGATATGAAAATGTGGTGTGCTATAAAACACTTATAGCCTGGTCTTTATTCGGGCTATAGGGCCTGTTTATTATCCCTCTTGGCCATGTATTACCAGAAACACATTGCTATGCCCTTGGCCTATGGCCTCAGGGAATTGCACAGTGTTTCTGGTAACACACGGCCAAGAGGGATAATAAACGGGCGCTATAGCCCTCATGACCAGGTAATAGGTGTTTCCTAGTTTATTGTTCATGCTTTGACAAGCAGGGCATTTTGTTCTGTGTGTATTCTGGAGTTATTTTATTAAAAGCCTTAGCACATCTCAATCCTAATATATGGAAAGCCTCAGCTGACTTAAGTTTACAGAGAGTAGTACATTAGGTTACATAATTATTTCAATTATTTCAAGGAAGACTCAGGCTCATTATCATGCAAGATGGATTCCTCAAATTTGCCTAAACTGACTAAATATATGACAATATTGCTCTGAATTTCCTTCTTGCGCATAGATCTTTTAACTTCTTCTCTAAGAAGATCGGCCAGTTAAATGAGGTTGTCTTTTCTGAGGGAATTAAACGCCTCCTGACCAAGGTCCTCCATAAATCCGTCTGGTTTGAATTCCGCCATGGTTAATTTTCGCTGAGTTAATAATATACAGTAGTTTGGAAAAAGCTGGCAAAATGCTGTCAAACGTCTCAAAATATTCGTCTCCCGGACGAGCCCCCCATTTGTTACGTAAGAGAAAATGAACAAAAGGTGAACTCAGCAGTTTCCTTTTCGAACGAAATTTATTACGCAAATAAAACTACTCGTTTAGTCAGGAATAGAATACAAACTGTAAAAGTGTACAGGCTACTTATCTAAGCTGGGACGGCAAAGCTCCAAAGTCAGACAGTGAAGCGGACTGATGTAGTCCTTTTGGATTGCTTGCAGGTTTGAGGTTGCAAAAAGTCCACAGTATAAATCCAGTGTTGCCGTTAAGGTCTTGAAAAAGTCTTGAAATTAATACTGCTGGAGTTTCCAAAGACTTGAAGTAACACGCACGAGACACAATCTCAAAATGTCTGACTGCAAGCTGTGCCGGTTCCATATTTATACTCAATTGGTTATATAAGAGAATGAAAGAACAATCTAGAACTTCTATTGATATGCTAATTACTGCTCTAAAAATATCTCCCTTACACGATTATCTAAATTTTATTTCCAGAACATTCCGAACATGACTAATTGAATTCAAGACTGTGAGGTCGTGAAGGACAGTGACATTGAGAATGTCCTAGACTAATTAAACTCAGCTCATGAGTATGGGAGAAATGACCTACATAACACACCTCTTCTTCGATTTTTTTTCAAAGAAAAATCTTTCTTTTACAAATGTGATATTAAAATGTGAACCACAATAAACTCTACATACCAAAGAGGCAGTCTGCAATCAAATTGTCTCTGCCCTTGACATGTCTAATGTCAAGATTAAACTCCTGTAACATAAAAAATCCATCTTAGCAATCTCTGATTTTTGCGTTTTACTTTTTGCAGGAAAACAAGAGGGTTTTTATAAATATAAACCATTATTGGCTGATTTGAAGAAGTAACATAAACTTCAAAATGCTGTAAAGCAAATTTCAAAGACAAACACTCGTTTTCAATTGTTGAGTAGTTTCTCTGGGATATGTTTAATTTGCGTGAAAAGTAGCAAACAGGATTATCTATTCTATGACTATATCCTCTTGCAACAAAACAGCACCAGCAGCCGTATCACTAGCATCTAAAGATAATTTGAAAGGCATACTGAAGTCTGGTGCAGACAAGACTGGAGCACTTTGCAGTATGGCTTTAAGCGTATGTATCAAATGTCTGTTGGCATTGTTCTGACCAAACAAACGTTAAGGTAATCAAAGGTTCAGTAAATGTAGAGAAATTTGGACAGAATATTCTGTAGTAACCAGCCATACTGAGAAAGCGCATCAGTTCTTGTTTACAGCTTGGTATGGGAAAATTTGAAATGGCACTGATTTTGGCATCAGCAGGTTTTACTTCACCCTGTCATACAGTATGTCCAAGGTAAGGCACCCTTGCCCAACCAAACTCAGATTTGGCAAAGTTGATAGTCAACATTGCTTTGCGCAGTGTCTCAAAAAACTTCCGCATTAGTTTGATGTGTTCCAGGTGTCACTGTACAGGACAACGTCGACGTACGCTCCACATCCTTCTAGTCCACATATGACGTTGTTAGTCATCCGTTGGAATGATGCTTGAGAGTTCTTCATTCCGAATAATATCAACTTGTACTGGAACAATCCGTCTGGTGTAACAAAGGCGGATATTTCATGAGCACGATCCGTCAGAGGGACTTGCCAAAATCTCTTCAGTAAGTCAAATTTCGTCACATACTTGGCTTTCCCACTCGATCGATGCAATCATCAATCCTCGGGATAAGGAAAGTGTCTGTCTTTGTAAGAGTTTTCATTTTCATGTAGTCCGTGCACATACGATAACTGTGATCTGATTTTGGCACAAGTATGCGGCGAACTCCAGTTACTTTGCTGGGTTCAATAAAGTCATTATCTAGTAGATATTAGACTTCTTCCTGGAGATATTTCGCTTCCGCTTGATTCAGTCTGTATGGATGTTGTTTCACGGGCTTACTGTCGCCGACATCAATGTCGTGATAGATCATGTTTGTTTTCGTTAGAAAATCTTAGAACAGGTGTTTATATTCGTGGATCAATTCTTTCAACGGTTGTTGTTGAGACGACTGGAGGTGTCCCAATTTTGTAGATTCAAGATTCTCCAGGATTTCTGAATTCAGGACTTTGACCGAGCCCAGCTTTGAATTTAGAGTATTTTCACTCAAGTAAGTTTCACTATCCCTATCTTCATAATGCTTCGAACTGACTGCACTGATAGGTTGTGTTACAGTAGGATTATTCCAATCTAAATATGGCTTAAGCATATTTATGTAGCATAACTGTTTTTGTTTTCGCCCGTAAGGTGTTATAATGATTTGATTTAAATCATTTAATTTCTTATCAATTGGATATTGCCCAAAGTAAAGAGCATGGAGTGTTTTGCCAGGAACCGGAATTAGAACAAGAACTTTTTGACCAGGTTCAAACTTCCGGTTTTTGGTGTTTTTTTATCGTATTTGATTTTCATTGACTGCTGAGACGACTCAAGGTTTTTTCTGGCTAATTCACATGCATTAGAGAGTTTGTACGACTATCTGACACATATTGAAAAATATTCAGACAATCATTATCGTCTGAAAGAAATTTCTCTTTCAAGAGCTTAAGTTGGCCACGGACTGTAGGTCCGCATACAATTTCAAATGGGCTAAAACCAAGAGACTCTTGAATTGATTCTCTAACATCAAAGAGCAGAAAATAAATTCCTTTATCCCACTGCTTCTCTGTTTCAAAATAGTATGTCCTAATCATATTTTTTAAAAGTTTGATGAAATCGCTCGAGAGCACCTTGACTTTCTGGTGATTGGCGGATGACCTATACCGTTTAATGCCTAGCTGGCCCATGACTTATTGGAAAATTACAGACGTAAACTTAGAGGCTTGATCGGACTGGACACATTTAGGGGGCCGAATAAAGTGAAAATTTGAATAAGGCTCTCACGATAGTCTTTGTCTTAACGTTTCTCAGTGGTATGGCTTCCGGGAACCGAGTAGATATACACATAATTGTCAACATGTACTCATTCCCTGATCCTGTTTTGATAGGGGCCCAACACAGTCTATAAGTATCCTACTAAATTGTTCTTGAAATGCAGGAATTGGCTGTAAATGGGCCTTTGGAATGGTTTGATTTGGTTTTTCTACCATTTGACATGTGTGACAAGTTTTACAGAAATGTGCTACGTCCTACTTGAGATTAGGCCAATAAAGGTGACTGAGAATTTTATGATAAGTCTTCCTGACTCCTAAATGACAAGCCCAAGGGGTTTCATGGGCCAGACGTAACATTTCACCACGATAGGACCTTGGAACCTCAATTGGATGTTTCATAGCCCAATCGTCATCAACTTACACATCTGGAGGTCTCCATTTACGTATGAAAATACCATATTTTGTGTAATAAGAAACAGGACTTTCTGAAGTTTTACCTTCGTCATCAACCCTGTCAAACAAACACAAAATATTTTGGTCTTTGTGTTGTTCTGCGCTGAGATTTGATCTAGAGAATGTCTGACTCGGTCAGCAGAAGTTTTACTGGAAGTTTCAAATCCACGAGGGATAACGGAATGATTCGTACCAAACAAGTGACTAAGAAAGGTGCCATCTAAGTCAACATCTGTGACATCATTTTTGAGAATATTTTGATTCTCAGAAGTGTTCTTTTACATGGCTCGAGTAACAGCACATAAAGGATATAAAATAAATCAGGGATTTCTAGTTCAATTGGATCTGGATCCTTATCTAAACTAGGTTTATCAGTCTCAAGTGGATTTGTAATGACCTTGTCCCCAGCAAGTTGTTCCCAAGGAGAAGGTGAATCCCTTCAAACGGCGGTAGTAATTACAATCTACCCCTTAATAAGAACTTTAGAACCTGAAAACGACTTTTCAGAAAACGGAAGGGTATCTGCCAACAAAAGAGACTGGGAAAACCCGGTATCTCTTAACATTTTGACAGGGGTAGCGGATGACAAATCACTAGAAAGTGATATTAAACCATCATGAATAAATGGCTCGAAAATACCCATAATGCTATCTTGAGAAGAATTGACCTTGACCTCTTTAATTCGGGACAAGAGGGGTTTAATCTCAGAAAATGTGGCGCACACCTTGTTAGACTCTAATTGAGATGATGGAGAAATAAAGCCGATATGGGCTTAGATCAACTTTGACCACTTTGACCTTCACATTGTCTTTTCAATTTGAAACAATCTGACATTAAATGGCCATCTTTCTTACAATAATTACAAGAAAGTGTACCAAATTGTTTGCCAGAAGGAGATTGAGACTGGGATCTGATGATGGAGGAGTGTTAATTGATCTTTGTGAACTGTTATCATTTGATTTTCTACTCTCCTTTAATAAATTCTTGGATGTAAACGAGGAGTTAAATTTACCTGCATTGTTTCGGTATAAAAGGGACTGGGATGGTTTGTTGACAAATGAAGATTTGTGGGTCAATGAATAATCATCGGCCAAACCTGAAGCAACCTCTAATGTATCTGCCTTTTGCACTGGGCAAATACTTGATATACAACAATATATACACATATACTGATTCTGTACATGTGTCCAATACGTTAAGTATACACGTATGTATACAAATAAAATGCAAAACTGGTGTGCAAATATCTGCATTACGTATACTCATGATCTGCATAGATATACGCTACGCATATCAACGTGTTGGAGTGTTACATATACAAAGATATTCCTCAATCAGTATAGGCCGACATAATTGTTCGTGACTCTAAGTGACCTTTTCTGAAGAACACCAACGGTCAAACAGTTGTTCTTTTGTCCGAGCAAAGTCAACATAAGTTTGATACTTCACTTTTTTACAGTCCATAAATTTTTGGCGTTAAGCTTCAGGCACTAACTCATAGCATTTGATGATTAAATCCTTCACAAAATCATAATCTGAAGCCTGCTCTACAGATAACTGAATGTAAACTTTCCTAGCTGTATCCACAAAAGCACTCTGCAAAAGCATAGACCAAGACTTCTTCGGCTAACTCAGACTCTGAGCAAATTTTTCAAAATGAAGGAAATATTTGTCAACATCCTTTTCTTGAAAGAGGGAACTAACCTGAAAACCTTAGTTATGTCAAAATTGTCTGAAAAAAGAATTTTTCTGACTGTCCACGCTCTAAACGTTTCATTGCTACCTGTAGTCGCTGTTCTTCTAATTCTATTTCGCTTTCTTTTTCCTCTCTCTTTTTCTCTCTTTGTCTTTCTTCCATTTGCAATTCTTTTCCTCTCTGTCTTTCTTCCCTTTCTAATTCTTTTTCTTTCATTTGTAATTCTTTCTCTTTTTGTTCTTCTTCAACTTGTAATTTTTCCTGTCTTCCTTTCATTCGTAATTCTTTTTCTTTCATTTGTAATTCTAGTTTCTTAAGCTCCAAATTTGCCTGCATTTCCTATTCTAATTTTCTAAGTTCAAATAAAGACTCAGGCTCATAATCATGCAAGATGGATTCCTCAAATTTGCCTAAACTGACTAAATATATGACAATATTGCACTAAATTTCCTTCTTGCGCATAGATCTTTTAACTTCTTCTCAAAGAAAATCGACCAGTTAAATGAGGTTGTCTTTTCTGAGGGAATTAAACGCCTCCTGATCAAGTTCCTCCATAAATCCGTCTGGTTTGAATTCCGCCATGGTTAATTTTCGCTGAGTTAATAATATACAGTAGTTTGGAAAAAGCTGGCAAAATGCTGTCAAACGTCTCAAAATATTCGTCTCCCGGACGAGCCCCCAATTTGTTACGTAAGAGAAAATGAACAAAAGGTAAACTCAGCAGTTTCCTTTTCAAACAAAATGTATTACGCAAATAAAACTACTCGCTAAGTCAGGAATAGAATACAAACTGTAAAAGTGTACAGGCTTCTTATCTAAGCTGGGACTGCAAAGCTCCAAAGTCAGACAGTGAAGCAGACCGATGTAGTCCTTTGGCTTGCTTGCAGGCTTGAGGTTGCAAAAAGTTCAAAGTAAAAATCAAGTGTTGCCGTCAAGGTCTTGAAAAAGTCTTGAAATTAATACTGCTGGAGTTTCAAAAAACTTGAAATAACACGCACGAGGCACGATTCCAAAATGTCTGACTGCAAGCTGTGCTGTTCCCATATTTATACTCAAGTGGTTATATAAGAGAATAAAAGAACAATCTAGAACTTCTATTGATATGCTACTTACTGCTTTAAAATTATTTCCCTTACACGACTAATTACATTTCCAGAACATTCTAAATATGACTAATTGAATTCAAGACTGTGGGGTCATGAAGGACAGTTACCTCGAGAATGTTCTAGACTAATTAAACTCAGCTCATGAGTGTCGGGGAAATAACGTACATAACAGCTGACACTATATTTTTATATACATCAGGCATTACTGCATGTGCAGACTATAAAGCCGCAATTTACAATTCAACTTTCGAAAATCGCTGTTCATACCTAAGAAATACACTTTTAACTTTCAAATCACTGAAATAACTTGTTTAATACGTGGTATGTGACCAAAAATGTCTTTTGTAGGAATGTTGGCCGCCATATTGGAATTATGCAAATTACTGAAGTGACTATATGAAACATCATACCTCCAAAATGATTCTCTGAGCCCAAGTCCTTGTGTCAGACTTTGAAATCACTGAAATAGCTTGTTTAACATGTGATAGCCAATTATGTTATTTTGTCGGATGGTTGGCCGCCATATTTGATTTATGCAAATTAGTCATATTTCCCCAAGGTGGATTCGAGTAAACTTTTAATATGTTGTTCTGAGTACCTTTCTGAAATGCATTCTGAAGAAAAAAATTCCGTTGCAATTTGTGGTGGGTCCAACTCTATTTTGACTGGACTAAAGATTACGATCTCAGTTGACAGAACCGCAATATGAAAAGTTTCCTGTTGACGAATTTTAGTATCTGAGTGGTGAATTACATCGTTTACAGCCATAAATGAGCCACACAAATCCAACCACACTGAAAATACTCGAAACAGACAAGGTGCACATATCATATATTTTCGATTTGTACCTGTCAGTGAGATTCACTGGTCATGATAATTGTCCGGTGCGGGTTTCGGAGACAATGCAAGATACTAGGGAAAGTAAAACTTTTGTTTAGCTTGTTGTGAAAGAAATTTAGTTCTCTTTTGGCAAGCCAGTAACGAAAATATACGTGCAGACGATGAAAATACCTTTGAAATGTTTTATTCGTACAGCAACATAATCACGAACGAGTTACACCGGACGCTATAGCTTACAGTGTACTCACTTCACGTTTTCCCTTATCCGCTCACAAATTCCTTTCTAAGATGGTACATTCGGCATATTTGACGTCTGAGGACATGTATAAATCTTGGAGATAAACTGACTGGTACGGCTATTATATCCACTGCGCATACATAGATGTCGCAGAGCTGCTTGCTTTATGCTCTTAGCTGCTCGATCGAGTTTGAAATCGAACGTTGGCGCAGCGTGAGTATTTTGACCCGATTTTGACCGGCCTCATAACTTTCGCGAAGGGATGAGTATATGTTGCAAAACACGAAAACACTCATTTTACACACTCCAGCCTATTTTACATCCACCGCCATTTCAAGCTAAAAATAGATCTTCTTCAAAGTGTGAAAACCTGTGTCGACATCTTAGTATTTAAATTGTTCGGTTTAAAAGTGTGTCATAAACCCTCCTTTGAAGTGGAATGGCCCAACAGCGGAATAATATCAAGAGGTGATACGGTTGTCATCACTCCTTAACAACCAACTTTTTATTGATACAGCAATGAGCATGCCAGGTCGATTTCAGTTGATTTCGTCGCTAATTTCGGAACGTCCGTAGGAAAACAGTAATAACCAAAGCATGCATGTATGATAAAGGGGTTATTACACGAAGTTAGGGCGATACCGCGTCGTATTCGAGTGATGTGTCCGTATTTTGATGAGTTGCACATTTTACGAATTTTACTCGCTAAGCTTAGACCAATGCCCGTGAAGAACTTAATAAAACCATTTACAATATTTGAAGGTTATCGTAAGTTAACGAAGTGCCCTCATCTGTATCTATGGTGAACTGGTCAGGTAAACAAGTGCGTGGCTGTCTATTACGGTACAAAGCAATTGAAATTTCTATGATTTTCCCCATACGAGATGCGTAGTAATCTCGTTTTGTAACCCTTAAAACGGTTGTCAATACATTTCTATAACGTTCATGATGTGCGACTTCTGTCACTTCATGACCTTAGCATACAAAGAATGTTTTTTGCTACTTTCTTATTGATTTAGTTATCCATGGTTAACGTTTTAAGACTGATTTCAGTGACCATAATACTATGGGAGCATTCTATTACAACATTCAATAAAAATTGAGAAAAAAAATTTGTTATAAGTTTCATTTACATCGTTTGTATACATGTAAATCTCGTTCCAGGGTTTGACAGATCCTGTTTAAAATTGTCTTGAGAAAAAACTCTTGTTACTTCTATAAAATACTGTATCTGTCTCAGACATACCATGTAGTGAAGATGTATTCAAAGATAGCAAATACTGGTAGGTGGTCAGATATTTCTCCAACAATATTACCGGAGTAGACTGTACAGTGGTTGATACTATAAATATGATCAGAGTGGTTCTGGATGTATTTGCAATTCGTGTTGGCGTATAAGCACGCTGTTTTAGATCCAAGCATGTCAGTTTTGTATAAAACTGTTCTACACGATAATCTTGTTTTGAGAAATCTATGTTGAGATCACCAATTACAATGAAATGTGTTTTGTCAAGTTTGATACCATCCAATACTTCCAAAAAACTATTTTCGAATTCTCTTGTGTTTGTTTTTGGTTTCCTATACATAATATTATGAAGAGAAAAATTTCTGTCTGTAATTTTCAACCAAAGTGACTCTGAATGCTATACTAGAAAGATAATATTTTATATTTAAGAGAACTGTGAATGTAAGCAGCAACACTACCGCCTCTTCCAATTTCTCGACATTTGAATTCCAACGCAAAAGAATTTAGACCAAATATGTCACTATTATTCATATTCCAGGTTTCGTAGAATACTATGATCTTAAACTTCCCAGTTAATAAGTCCTCATACAAAAGTTACAATTCTTCAAAGTTTTGTTCAGTGAGCGTATATTTACACGGGATACTGCTAAAGACTGCTTGAGTTATTCAAATTAAAAGTATCATTGAAATATGAGGGAATAACTGGTGCGTCTAGTATATTATTCTCATTTACAAAAGAATCAATATTCAAACTTGGTCATAAAATAAAATGTAAAATGTCGACAATTATTTCGATGGTTATATATTTTAATTCTAAACGATCTTCACCAAATCTCTCTGATTACGAATAATTATTGACCTTATGCCTTGATATTTTTCACATATATAGTTGCGTTATCTGACAATAGGAACTAATATCTCAGTTTTGTCAGCTTTTCTTTGGATTGTCTAAGTAAAGTGCGTATATATATTGTTAAATTCTCATTGACAGAAATGTTGCTCTTAACTGTATACTGTATACAAGCACAGTGCTATGGACGTTGGTAGCATATGCCACCGTATGAAGATTAAAATTGAAGACATTGTGGACACGATCTGGCAGGTACTTCCCTTTCGAAACAACGCCCTCGATGGACAAAAATGTTTACATGTATAATTAAAACCAATTATCCGTCAAGGATAGAGCACAAGCTATGGCGTTGTATATATCTATTCATCACGTCAATTTTGCTGAATGTTTGGTTAACACTTACGAGGTCCCTTTGCTGCAAAGGACGTAATATATATGACACTATAGTGTCATGTAGTCACAATATGACCGATTCAGAGTCGTACGAAATAGTGCGCCCCCTTGTGACTAAATGAACCTGTAAATCTGACGTTCAGCTATTTAAGGTAATATACATTATACAATTGCATAGTGTCTGCTCTAACTTACGATGGTAATTTGTTTTCTTTAAATTACCACATTTCTGCATGAAATGATATCTTTACACAATAATGCACAAATTGTTATCACGATCTTGTTCAATTTGAATTATTTGCCAGAAAATCTTAATCATTATTGGTTTTACTCAAATGTACCGGCACAGGGTCATGGTTACGGCCCTCAAAATATTAATCTGTCACGTTATATCACAATGTTTAAACATTAAAGTATCTCATTTTGCATAATTCTATAATGATTTGACATGGTTGACAGTCTCTCGGCGTAAAAGTGGTAGAGCGTAAATGAATAATTGGTATACTTTGATGATCATATTTTGTCTGGAACTCAACCTATATACTTCAAATTTACGTGTGCCTGGACTAGATAATCATAACAATTGCAGTATTTTAAGATCATATGTCTTCCTCAAATAATAGCTCAGCGTCATATTACCATTCATCCGTAAGCCATCCAGTTATTTCTATTGTATGACTTGTATTGTAAAGTCATGTAAAGGTTGATTTATGCCTGCCTTCATTGTATAGTAATGTCATCCTTCATTACTAGTCACACTGACTGGACAATGCTACTAGATACTACACACTTCATCCTGTAGAAATTCATTAGGAAATTGGCCGGCACAAACCATGTATCTAGGCCAATCCCCTGATTGCAGAAAATTTCCGTGTTACCGATTTAATGGCGTATGATTCCCAAGAGAGTAAATAAACTACCAATCTAGTAGAACAAAAAGATCACAATGTTTGTGAAAATGTCACAACCCGTAATATTTGTAGAACAATCACCGATTGACAGTCATTTCGCACCTCAAGCAAGATATCTTTTCATACGGAAATGATTTCGAACCTTCAACGTTTGTGCCGGGCAATCTTGGCAATTTTTGCTGAATGTACGAAAATTTACTATATCTAATTATCATTTTTCTGTCCTGGTTTGGCGAAATAGTCTATTGTTTTTAGCAGAAACCTTCCATGTGTGCTTACAAATGAGCAAAACACATTGAATACCTTGTGCAGATGTCCTATTAATGCATGTGTCCATCTGGTCAAACATTCTCACAGTGCTATTTAATACCAAAACCGTTCCCATAGGAGCAATGACGTCTTCGTTAATGCCGGCAACAATGATGTTGCCGCTTAGGACGCGTTTTCCTTGAAATAAAAGGAACGTTAAGATGTAATGGCATAAATGTCTAAAAAGCTTCTGAAAATTAATGTTTCTCGGTAAAATAGCAAGAGCTAATAATCAAAATTGACAGCAAACGAACTTTAAATAGAAAAATAAATTTCGGATTCAATATAACACCAAGATTTACCATTTATATGCGGACATAATTCCTGACAAGCCAGTGCTTTGCCAAATATCACTACGAATATTGCTATACTGAGATACCTCATACTTTGATATGACAATCTGCAAGAAAAGAAGATGGAGAATTTTTAATATATATATATATATATATATATATATATATATATATATTTATAACGGAAAAACAAAAACAACAGTTAGAAAAACTTCAGAAGAGGGCCTTCAAAATTATTTATCCATTTGCTTCATATAGGGAAGCACCAAATATGTTTCAACTATATTTCAACTACATATTATGTTCAGCTGTTGCCTGTGCAAACGTTAGGGAAAACACAAGGCTGCTTTTTATTTTTTTGCAAAACTTGAAATTAAATAAGGAAATGTCACTATTTTTCTACTGAGAATACAGTGAATACAGAAACTGTGAAATACTGCCTGGCCTAGGAGCAAGTTGCCACTCTGAAATGGTGTATTGGATTTCGCCGCATTCATAATTTCTAGGGGAGGGGGCTGGGGGAATTCAGGGACGATTGAAAACTCAAGAGGTAGTAGCGGGGGACTAGAAACCTTTGCTCGGGGTGTAAAGGGGGAACCTGTAAAAATTTCACATTTTCAGATTCCATATTTTGGTAGGTAATTCAATGAAAACTGAAAAACATTTATGTCACCCTTTGGTTCTAAAGTTTGCATACGTTAACACAATCTGGAAACATTTTGTCACATTTCCTTACTTTTATTTCGAAAAAGTATAAAAATATAAAGAGGTTTCTTTGATAGAATATCCAGTATTGTCAATTTTGTTAAACTTTTATAAGAAGCATCTTCTTCATGTATGTCTTGTACATTTTATAACTTTAAATTCGGTGGGTTAACGTTCTCAGTTGTTGATTATTAGGCACAGTATAGCCAATCAGCAAACTTTGTCATGATCGTCAATTTGGGTTCTCTTCAGTGGGTTCCATCAACCCGGCCAGACTGATAAATTAAAAATGTCAACTGTTGCATTTAAAACGAATCAATTAAATAACTTAGAAATATGACTCAATCTGCTATTTATATGCGCGTCAAAATAAAGAAGTGTCGAGCATCTGCGAGCAGAACTGCGCAACACATGTTTATTTGTTCTACGCATACATCCCCGCATATGCGGCTATACGATGGTTAGGAGGACATGAAAAATTTTGATCAAATAGATAGCGACTCGAAATTGCTTTGAAGATATTGAGGGGATCTTAAAAAATAAGATTTCAATCAAAGTTCCTCCAGCACCCCCTCACCGTTACTTGTGAATACAGCTTTATTAGTCTTACACTAGAGTATACCGAATATTTTATACGGGGCATACGGGGTTTTCAAAGCAGAAGATAGAGGTTGCACTCTTCGAATTCCAGCATATGGCAGAAACTTACACTGCCAAATGAACTTTTAGTTGGTGTTTTTTGCTTATTGTTAATTAAAAGAAGTGACAGCAATGCGTAAAGGGATCGATTAGGGTTGAGAATCAATGCATGTGAACCATTTTCTTTGAAATACTTCACAAATGTAGTGAGAGGAAAGCCATACGACTATACCTTTACGCCTGTGTCACATATTTCAACATATCTTGATTTATCATGATTAATTGATCAATATAGTCACTCGCTCGTTCATGCTGCATCAATGATCACTATTACGTAAAACTAAAAAATATATGAATATGCTATTTTTATCTGCTGGTATTAAAATAACTTACTTCAACGAACGAGGAATCCAATAGAGACCTATATTTTAGGATTAAGTAAACTGTGTCCTTGTGTATCCAGAGTTCATGAATTTTCCTGTAGTATCGCAAGAAAAGACTGTCCCAGACGTGTAACTAAGTAGGATGAAAACTATCCTTTCCAATTAAGCTGTAGCTTCCAAAACGTAGGCTCTGCGCGACACCTGCAGCGTGTATGCGATAACGTCGCTGTTTCTAAAGATAACAACAACCTTGCGTATTTACATAAAATACCATCGTCACCATAACGACAGCCTCGCTTCAGAATAGCTTGCAACCTACACCGTGTGACACCTGCATTTAGTTAAAGTAGGCCGTACTTCATACGCTGTCGAACAAAATATTCAAGTCACAAAAGACAAAGTAGTGACAAACTGATCCTTATCGTGGAAAATGATGACCCTTCTTCTCGCATATCTTATCTTATATTGTACGAATGTCTACACGAAAGGTATGTATATTTCAGAGTAAGATATTAAGAAAGCGCATTACATTCTTCGTAAGAATTTAATAGAATGAGACTTTTTTGTGTATCGGAAGAGTGCGAATGCTTTGAAGATCCCGGGCGTGTTTGCATTAAAGGGGGTACATTTTGCAAATCTTGCATGACGCTTTGCTATTGCAGGATATTCTTGATTACGTTTGACTTATATCCTTCTTCATTTCAAAATATTGTCACAAAAGTTTATTTAATTTACATTTTTAATAATTGTTCAAATTAGTTGTAATCGCTGTTAACGTTTGTCAAAATATTCTGTTTTATTTAAGACATGTCGGAAAGGCAGGGATGTACAACTACAAGCAAACACTTTGTAAAATTTATTTACACGGAGAGTGGAACGTTTTCATTCCTAAATTGTTCGCTCGATCGCTATTCTATACCCACAATGAATATAGAATCGGTTCGATGGACGAATGATACAGATAACACGTTTGTGTCTCAAATATATGGAATGGAGCTTGTCATCAACAGACACGAGAGAATGTACATTGAGCCTTCGTCGATGATGACATTGATCATTAATGACACTCAAGTAACAGATGAAGGTGACTACAAATGCCGAGTGAGATCGAAAGATGTATCTCAAAGGGATCAGGTGTACATTTTCAAGCTAATTGTATATGGTATGTACCTAGTGATGCAATTTAAATCAATTTAATAGTCCTAAGTCCCAAAAAAGTCCCCAGAATCGCCTTCTTTGTTTATGCTAAATAGAGAAAAATCCTCACCCTTGAGTTTTCTTAATTGTTTACGAAGGCTTTAAGGTAAAGTGGGGGACGAGAGCACTTGCCAAATACTGAGAAATTCGTCATGTATATTTGGTTCAGTATTCATTACATTGCATAGTTTAAAATAGAGCGCCCTCTAAATTTATTCTGTTCATATCTCTTGTTGCTCGTTTTTTGACTTTTTTAGTGATATCAAGAAAACACTCAACTTTTGCATAATTCAGTTCATAGAATAATGATAATAGGTAACGGCAGAAGTGCGAAACAAATACCCTTTATTTGAATGCAAACACATGATTTTGTATCTGACCTCCAGACAAAATTGAATTTTCCTATTCCGACTTGCAATCCTATGAAAGATAAACATTGTTCCGATGTATAGGAAATGTCTCTCCTAAGCTGTATGACAGGCACTGCCAATTAATATTTTATTACAAAAGCTTGCATCGGGCCTACACTTGAGCTTACACTGTATTTTTAGCCATGTATGGTGAGAGATGTGGGCAGACTATACAGACCATAATATCATGTTTCAATGAATGTGTAATCTTGTCTTACTGCAAACAGAGTTGAGGCTGTGCACAGTTGACAAGTATTTTGATATGTTCCAAAAGTCGAACAACTCTAAGTATTTGTCATATCATACAAAATTCATGAGAAAAACTCAAAAAAGAGCGACCTGGTCGCTTTAAAAGAAGTATTTTATTATTTGTAGCGATGTAACAGATACATGTACAGTTGATCTTGATTAGTTATTATTACTCCACATTTACGGTAGCAAGTCCGGAAGGATTTAATTGCAGAGGATATAATTTCACTGATTGATTTATGTCCCAAAAGCTACTGCATTTGTCAGGGGACATATTCAACTGTGTTTGGCGTTGTGGTCTTTCTCTCCCAAAAACCTCTGATGTTGTTTGACAAACACATACTTCTTCTTTAAGCCTTCACGCGTACAATGTGATTTTTGTTTAACCAATCACGACAAAATTAACTTTAAAATGAGCTCTTTGCAAATGCAAAGAGACAGTACAAGAGAGTAGTACAAGGCGATCTACTCTTTCATCCAACACGATTGGAACTTATTTTGGATAATTTGATCTTCATATTTTTCAAATTTCTAAAAAATGTTAGGTGCCCTATAAGTGAATCTTGCAATATTTTAAATTACTCATAAAAACAAGTGTTTAACTTAGAACGAAAAGCAGATGAGCTTACATTTACAGATTAAACTGACATTACTTCACCATCCAATTATCCTAAATTAGTTCCAATTGTGTTCATCCTTACTCAAATTTTATATATATATATATATATATATATATATATATATATATATATATCTGTGTGTGTGTGTGTGTGTGTGTGTGTGTCACATACATAGATCCTGTTAATCCCCCAGTGTGACATCACACAATTGTACTGCTTAAAGGATTATTGCCCAACTTCCGACGTCAAAAATTAGGCAATAATACAGTCGGCACTTATTTTTTACTTTTAGTTTAAAGCTCTTTTGTAGAGTAGATGACAATTTAATCAATGGTTTTTATTTATCTTTCAAAATAAGTAAACCTAAACATAATATGGAAGTCTACATTAATAACTATGATTGTTGGAGTTTCCGTGTTTCTAAATTAGGTAAAAACTATGATGTTCACTGTCGTCTACAATTTTTCAAGTGCCCGCTCGTCAACTGAGTGCTAAAGGGCCGAGTCACCTGCAAAATATTTAGGAAACATTCACAAACACACCTGGAAGGGAAGGGAGGCGGAAGAATCCCTAAAAAAGTTCTCAACTTTTTTTCAAATGCCCCGTAGCAAACTCAAAATGCGTTCAATTGCCCCCTTCTGATTTGCTGTATTTTGCCATCCCTTAAAGATTGACACTGGACAAAATGCTTGATATGCGCATAGCATGTTTAAGCGAAAGTACATTATGACGTTTTTACGAAAATACCGCAAATGATACATGAGGACATTGGCGCAGCATATCGCCCGACGCGAAGCGGAGGGCGATGCGAGGCGCCAATGTCCGACTGCATCCTTTGCGGTATTTTCGTAATAACCTAAATATTATACATCTTACATTCGTGACTGGGGCATCAAATTGTCCCTTTTCGTGCAACGTCAACAATGTTCTTCCGATTTATAGTGCAGGTGTGGAACGCTATCTCGGACGCGCTTCTGCAAGTTCTGGGTACGTATATAGAGCACGCGAGACATGTTCTGGCACTCGTCCAATGAGTCCCTTGAAACCGTTCAACAGTGAACGCGCAGATACAGCTGCAGGGGATGAGGCGCCTTGAAACTTTACGTGTTACGGAACGCCCGTACGGCTTTTTTAGCGCACGCAAAATTCTATTGTTCTCGATGGTAGATGTATAATAATGACGTATATGGAACACAATATTAATTGCTACGCAACGTATATCTTTGTATACGGAACATTCGAATAAGTTGATATGCGTAGCGTATTTCTATGCAGATCATGAGTATACGTAATGCAGATCTTTGCACACTAAGTGTACACTGTAGTTTTGCATTTTATTAGTATATGTACGTGTATACTTGACGTATTTGACACATGTACAGAATCTGCTTGTGTGTGTGTTTCTCTTCCAGCTATATCTGTATATTTATATATGTTTGATAAGTGATGATAATAAATATACTTCCTGAAGTTTGAGGGAAAGTGCATGTGTGATCAAGAAATTTGAATTTTCGATTTCACCAAATATGTTGAGCCACAATACATGGCAGTGTATGACATGAACAATGCTTTTCCAATATATTATCACATGAACTGGCCCAAATTACCACCTATGTGACATAGAACAAGACGGATAAGAAATCAGAATTACCACTGTTCTACGTCATTAAGCAGAACTTTTTTCCTGCAATGGTACCGTTCATACGTGCAGGCCGCGACACAGACCGATTTATTGTGATCGATGCCATGTTAGCTCTCATGACATTTTTACAAAAAGGTGAACCGAAAAATCCAGACATGGAAACATAGAAGGCATATTTTTCAAGCGAAATTTCGAGTCGCTAAAACTATATCTTTTCCCGAGAATCGAATTGGGATACCCTCGATCGTTTTTTGTCAGTAACGTTGCGGCTCGAGTCAAGTCGTTAGCTTATGGGCTCAATGTGGACGTTTTACCTGGTGATCCCGGTTGGTGATAAACCCAAAACCTACACCAACGTAAGTTCAACTGAATAAATGAGTACAGTATAATCTTCGGGAAAGCGACATAGAAGGCACAAGCATAAAGTCATTCGACTAACAACGATAAATTTCCTTCATCGTACGAAAAATTCCTTACATTCTCGCTATGAATCAAACCTGCAGCGCGGCGTAAGTCTGTAACGAAGATATAAGCTGTCGAGCTGTTCAGCTCTGTGGAATCCAATGTACTTCGAAAGTCGACTCAGACAACACTCAAAACAGAGTTTCCGTCAAGGAACAAAATAAGGATGTATGCACAGGCGAGATATGTGTCACCGCAAAACTCAAAGTCCGTAAGAGGAAAACACTGACGACCGAGATCGGGATTAAAGAGTTGACACCGGCAGAGACCCGTGACGGCAGCGTTATGAGTGGGCATAAACATGCAATGAGGTCAGCTTAAACCCCGAACGGAATCTTTCGCGCTCGCCAAGGTCGTATATGGCTCGTAATCCATGCCAAAATTAAAACCTAACATCTTGAGCCAACCTGCATCCAACTCTCACGCACCTACATGCAGCTCTCACGAACCTCCATCCAACTCTCACGAACTACATTCAACTCACGAACCTCCATCCAACTCTCACGGACCTCCATGCTACTCATGAACCTCCATGGAACTCTCACGAACCTCAATTCAACTCGCGCGAGCCAACCTGCATCCGACTCTCACGAACCTACATGCAGCTCTGACGAATTCGAACCTACATTCGATTCTCACGAACCTCCTACCAACTCTTACGAACCTATATGCAACT
This sequence comes from Ptychodera flava, assembly GCA_001465055.1. Classification (NCBI taxonomy): domain Eukaryota; kingdom Metazoa; phylum Hemichordata; class Enteropneusta; family Ptychoderidae; genus Ptychodera; species Ptychodera flava. Next base: position 753,019 of record LD343696.1, on the reverse strand, counting down.
CTCAAGAACCTCAATAAAACTCGTGAAATGCATTCGCTTTGCGCCGCGACTCATTGGAATCGGACTCCCTTTAACCTTTGAAGCTCAACCCATTTTAACTACACTGCTTGAAGCTCTTTTTGGAGCTGAACGCATTCGTGTCGGGGGACAGTCCGCGTGAAGGGGGACTTGGTTTGGGTAAACCATTTTTGAATTTGGTCCACTGCATGCTGCTTTCGATTTTCGATGGGTTGGAAGAACCATATGTGAATTGGAGTTCACCGCAATCGGTTAATGTGTGTGAACGGGATTCTATCCTATTTTATTTGACTCTGATTTTACTTCAAGTAAACTGTGCCAGAATGTGGTTTAAAATAAAAAAAAACATCATTAAAGTGACTAACTGTGCCCAGACAACATGGAAGCTTATGAGACGTCAAAATGCGTCATACCAACGTCATATGACGTATTCAGGTGTTTTCTGTCAGTGAGCCAGGGGACCTGAAAAAATGACCCGACATGTAATATATGCAGTGCAGAGAGCGACTTAAGTTGCATGCTTACAGTAAAATATGGGGCCTTTCAATCAATATCAATATCAATAAGACAAGAACAATGATATTTAATGGCGGTAACCGTTTCATAGAGAATCGGCAATTTTCGATTGAGAAAAGTGTGATTGAAGCAGTAAATCAGTACACATAATGTTGGTGTTGTTTTTTACACCTAATGGAAAGATAAAACAAAATCAGCTTAATCTTAAAAATAAGGCACTAAAAGGTTTATTCAGCATTAAAATGTCTATATTGTGTTAAAAAATACTGAATTCAAAGATGTGTTTAAAACTTTTTGATTGTTTGATTAACCCAATTCTTTCATATTCTTCTGAGATAAGGGGGACGGGAATTACAATGTTGATAACGGCCTTGAAAGTCTTTGTATATCATATCTCAGGTTTATTTGTACCAGGCGCCAAATGTAAAAAAATTAATTTACACAATCAAGCTTTTTTTAGAGATAGAAAAGATGGAAACTGTATATATAGAGAGGAATTATATATATATATATATATATATATATATATATATATATATATATATATATATATATATATATATATATATATATATATATATATATA
>LD343696.1:733380-747920 GCA_001465055.1 Ptychodera flava | reverse complement strand
GTTCAGCCACTTTTTGACGTGGGCAAAATATAATCCACCGCCCCCTAGACCGAAGACACTGACCAGTCCCTAATGCAACGGTTGTGTTTACGAGAATTCGATATGATCAGACACTCAAAACACCAGTAAATCAGCGACGCTCAACCGACAGAGTATATGAGATTCATTGAAGACGGCATGGAGCTAGGTCGCAAGAGATCTCTTTCTACCTCCATCCCATGTTCAATGAATCTCATCTCATATAGGTTCCGTGAAGTTTATTACTTATTCCTTTTTCCTTATTCCTTATTCGAACGTGAAGTTTGTTACTTATTCCTTTTTCCTTATTCCTTATTCTAATGTGAAGTTTGTTACTTATTCCTTTTTCCTTATTCCTTATTCGAAGTTTGTTACTTATTCCTTTTTCCTTATTCCTTATTCGTTACTTATTCCTTTTTCCTTATTCCTTATTCGAACGTGAAGTTTGTTACTTATTCCTTATTCCTTATTCCTTATTCAAAATATGAAGTATGTTAGTTATTAGTCCCCACGGACACCGTCCGGGTTGACTTATAGGTTTAGTCATGTCCGTGCGTGCGTGCGTCCGTCCGTCCGTCAGTGCGTGCGTGCGTGCGTCCGTCCGTCCGTTCACGCAGATAGGCCTATCTCAGTAATGCCTGGAGCGGTTTCATTCAAACTTTGTACAAGGATTTCTTCATATGTCCTACAGATGCACGTAGATTTTTTTGTGATACAATCCAATATGGCTGCCGTGCGGCAATTTTATTACGATTTTCCATGTACAGAGCCATTACATACTCAGGCAAGTTTCAACCGATTTTATTCAAAGTTGATACAAGGACATTGACCAATGACATAGATATGCACGTCAATTTGTTTTGTGACACAATCCAATATGGCTGCTGTACGGCCATTTTGTTTCAATTTTTTCATGTACAGAGCCATAACTCAGGCATATCTCAACCGAATTTATTCAAACTTGGTACAAGGACATTGACCAATGTCAAACATATGCAAGTTAGTTGTGACACGATCCAATATGGCTGCTGTGTGGCCATTTTGTTACTATTGTTTCATGTTCAGAGCCATCACTCAGACATATCTCAATCGATTTTATTCAAACTTGGTACAAGGACATTGACCAATGTCATAGCTATACACATCAATTTGTTTTGTGATACGATCCAATATGGCCACCGTGCGGCAATTTTGTTACGATTTTTTCATGTCAGGAACCATAACTCTGTCATGTATCAAGCGAATTTATTTAAAGTTGGTACAAGGAGATTGACCAATGTCAAATATATGCAAGATAATTTGTTTTGTGATACGATCAAATATGGCTGCTGTACGGCCATTTCGTTATGATTTTTTCATGTACAAAGCCATAACTCAGGCATATCTCAACCAATTATATTCAAAGTTGGTACAAGGATATTTACCTATTTTATAGCTATGCACATGATTTGTTTTGTGATACGATACAATATGGCCGCCTTGTTGCCATTTTGTTACGATTTTTTCATGTCCTGAACCATAACTCACACATGTATCTAGCGAATTTATTCAAAAGTATTTTTATCACAGACCTAATGAAGAGGACTCTATCCTCTCTGAGGACCTGTAATCAAAGTACCCATTAACAAGTGGGGACTGTGTCATCAACGATGAATTGTTCCTTAGTACTTATTCCTTATTCAAAGCTATCGGAAACTTAAGGTTTTTTCTTATTCCTTATTCGAAATCTTAAGTGTTTTACTTATTCCCTATTCGAAATCTGAAGTGTGTGACTTATTCCTTATTCGAAATCTGAAGTGTGTGACTTATTCCTTATTCACAACCTGATTTTTTTGACTTCTTCCTTATTCGAAATCTCAAGTTTTTTACTTATTTTTCTATTCGAAATCTGAAGTTTGTGAGAAATTCCTTATTCCTTATTCCTTATTCGAAGTCTGTTACTTATTCCTTTTTCCTTATTCCTTATTCGAAGTTTGTTTCTTATTCCTTTTTCATTATTCCTTATTCGAAGTTTGTTACTTATTCCTTTTTCCTTATTCCTTATTCGTTACTTATTCCTTTTCCCTTATTCCTTATTCGAAGTTTGTTACTGATTCCTTTTTCCTTATTCCTTATTCGAACGTGAAGTATGTTACTTATTCCTTTTTACTTATTCCTTATTCGAAGTCTGTTACTTATTCCTTTTTCCTTATTCCTTATTCGAAATCAGAAGTTTTTTACTTATTCCCTATTTGAAATCTGAAGTTTGTGACTTATTCCTTATTCGAAATCTGAAGTGTGTGACTTATTCCTTATTCACAACCTTAACTTTTTGACTTATTCCTTATTCGAAATCTCAAGTTTTTTTATTTATTCCCTATTCGAAATCTGAAGTTTGTGACTTATTCCTTATTCCTTATTCCTTATTCGAAGTTTGTGACTTATTCCTTATTCCTTATTCCTTATTCGAAATTTGTTACTTATTCCTTTTTCCTTATTCCTTATTCGAACGTTTTCCTTATTCCGTATTCGAACGTGAAGTTTGTTACTTATTCCTTATTACTTATTCATTATTCAAAGCTTTCTTATTACTTATTCCTTATTAATAATGATAACTATAATAAAGTACATTTTGTAATGCGCCTAATCTCTGAACAGAGCTCTAGGCGCAAAGCTATCGAAATCTGAAGTTTGTGACTTATTCCTTATTCGAAACCTGAAGTGTGTGACTTATTCCTTACTCGAAATATGAAGTTTTTTACTTATTCAAAATCTGAAGATTGTGACGTTCGCGAAGTGCATGCAAGCAGGTAGGTATTCGGTCGACCATCTGTGCCAGAGGTGTTGATGTATAAATTTTGCGAGATATTTGGCACGTTTTTCTATTGTTGTCCGGTAACGATCACAATCGTAGGGGCTGTCGTTTCATCCATGTCGATCAGTTCATAAGTATTGAAAACCACTTGGGACCTCTGCCGCTCACTGTGATATCATGTTAAAAATGCCCATGCCATAGAATCAGTCGCCGACAGTTCAAAGTAGCGGCATCGGGTTTCAATGCACACGTCGTTTTTGACCTTCGTTCATCATCGCCAGAAAGATGCAAGCGCATGCGCATATGAGTCCCGCAGGGTGGTCATTCAGGAATAAGGAATAACGAATAAGTCACACACTTCAGACTTTGAATAAGGAATAAGTCACACACTTCAGATTTCGAATGGGGAATAAAGTAAACAAGTCATTGACAATGACATAGTCCCCACTTGTAATAGGAGTATTAGTCTTGATGGGGCAGGGAAATGTGGTCATTAAGAAGTATCACTGGAGTGTATATATTGAGATCTATGGGCACATAGGTCTATGTCGTTGTTCCCAATTTGAAACACATGAGGCATGTCTAAGTTATGGTTCTAAATTGGGAAAAAAGATCAGACCTCTAGCTGTATTGGCCAGCCATGAAATACATATGTGCATAATAAATGAGGTACAAGATATGACATCTTAAGGTCTAATATCCTACCAATTGGAGGTTATAGAATTTGTGGTTACAGAGTTATGCATATATATGTATAATGAAGGTCAAAGGTCATTGAGGTCACGTGACATTTTGAAAAAAAATGTATTGCTAATTAATCCCTATATGCCAAAAATCAGACCTCTAGCTCTTTTGGCTTGCTCAGAATTAGATATGCACATAATTAATGAGGTACAGTATGTGGCGTCATAAGGTCCCATCATACCAAATATGAAGGGTGTACCACTTGTGGTTACTGAGTTGTGGACAAATATGTATATTTCAGGTCAAAGGTCACCAAGGTCACGTGACATTTGTCAAAAAAATTGTATTGCTAAGTTATCCCTTTATACAAAAAATCAGACCTCTAGCTCTATTGGCTCGCTCAAAATTAGATATGCACATAAGTAATGAGGTACAATATGTGGCTTCATAAGGTGTCCCATCATACCATACATTAAGGGTGTAGCACTTGTTGTTACTGAGTTATGGACAAATATGTATATTTGAGGTCACCAAGGTAACGTGACATTTTGTTAAAATATCTGAGATATCTGCGTGAACTGATGGACGAACGGATGGACGAACGGACGGACATGACCCAATCTATAACAGGGGTTTCATTAAAAGCCGGCAGCCGGCGAAATTGACCGGTTATTCTCACGATTTCGCCGGCCACTTTTTCGGAAAATTTGAACTCTTTCATCGCTGAAATATTTTTTACCTTTTGAAATGATACGGACAAGTTTCACAAACTGTGTAGTCAAACTTTGCAACAGCTTTTATGTGAAACAAAATTTAGAAGACGAGCGACTACTACGATCGCCTTGTACTACGGTGCAGCACAGTTTTGTGTATACTGCCTTAATAAAAATCAGAATTCCAACAGACGATTCTATTGGCTACCTGAATTGCTGATCCCGATGTGGTGACCTTTATATACACCAATAAAAACGTGCGTATACGTACTACACCTGTCGGCTGTCATTAGCTCAATTCAAAATGGTCGATGAACAAATGAAGACGGAAGCAATCGCAAGGTCAAGCTTCTCTGTACGATCTTCGGTTTTGAAGTGGACCAAGAAACAAGTGAAGGATAATTACGTGGATTTAAACTGTTTTCGAAGACAATGACCTGATCTTTTTCTCTCGAAAAACTTCCAGGTTACAGTTCGAATTTTAGGAAGCCGACGTGCGTTGCACCGTGGTAGGCGTAAATGTCAAGGTGTATAACCAGCTGGACGTATTATATACTGTTTTTCGGTCTATCGATGCCAATAAAAACGTCACCCAGAGAGTGGTTAAAATACGATCAGACCACTAAAATTCACTACAAAACCATCGTCAGATTAAATCCAAAAGTGAGTTTCTGAACGTACAAATTTCCATATCCTATATCAAGGTTTTACTTTGCATACCCATATAGTCAAATAACCTTGAGGGTCTTTGTTTCTATTTGCGAAATATGTAATGATTGTCAGTTTTTATCGTTATTGTTAAATAGATTATCCTTTTTACCTCCCCAGTGGTATAAAAGTTCTTCATCTACAGATTGCCATACCAAACATCAGGGTTCTTACATTAATTTTTAAAGCATAACATTATACATGAATGAAAATTTTCACATTTACTGTGCTTAAAGGGGGAAATCCCCCTTGTTGATGCCATCCTGGATGAAACACTGATATTTTAATAGAAACTGTCGGGGGATTTCATCAGTTCATGTGTTCTACTTGTACCTCTACATTTCATTGGGGAGTGGTCCGCCTTGACAAATTAATTGGGGTGCCAACATTTCAACAGAGGGGCGATCCCCTACCCCCCTGTCTAGATGTAACACTTACAACATCGTCTACAATATCAAATTTATATCATTAATAATAGTGAATGATTATAGTTTACCTCCCAAAAGCATAGGGGTTCTTAGGTTCTAAGACTTTAGTTTTCTTTGTTCAAAATATCGTCAACATTAACACATTTTATTATTTGTAATTATGAATTATCATATTTAGGCCTAATCTCCCAGGTAAAATGGCTTTTATGATCGAACACAAATTGCCCTGGAACACTGCTGACAATTCTCCTGAAAATACTAGAAATTCATGTGACTGTGAGCTGTAAAAAGTGAATTTTAACTCATTTTTCAGGGTTTCCGGCCTTCCAACGACCGCTTTGTGGTCATGGCAGCTGCAAGCCGCCTATTTTTTCATTCTGAGATATCTGCGTGAACGGACGCACGGACGCATGCACGTACGGACGCACGCACGGACATGACCAAACCTATAAGTCCCCCGGACGGTGTCCGTGGGGACTAAAAACTTCAGGTTTCGAATAAGGAATAAGTCAAAAAGTTCAGGCTGTGAATAAGTAAATAAGTCAAACACTTCAGATTTCGAATAAGGAATAAGTAAAACACTTCAGATTTCGATAGCTTTGAATAAGGAATAAGTAATAAGGAATATGGAAAAAACTTCACATTTTGAATAAGGAATAAGTTATAAGGAATAAGTAACAAACTTCACGTTCGAAAAAGGGATAAGGAAAAAGGAATAAGTAACAAACTTCACATTTTGAATAAGGAATAAGGAATAAGTAACAAACTTCCCAGACCTACACACACTTCAGATTTCGAATAAGGAATACGTCACACACTTCAAATTTCGAATAAGGAATAAGTAAGAAAGTTCAGGTTGTGAATAAGGAATAAGTCACACACTTCAGATTTCGAATAAGGAATAAGTCAAACATTTCAGATTTCGAATACGGAATAAGTGGAACACTTCAGATTTCGATAGCTTTGAATAAGGAATAAGTAATAAGGAATAACTAACAAACTTCACATTTTGAATAAGGAATAAGTAATAAGGAATAAGTAACAAACTTCACGTTCGAATAAGGAATAAGAAAAAAGGAATAAGTAACAAACCTCGAATAAGGAATAAGGAAAAAGGAATAAGTAACGAATAAGGAATAAGGAAAAAAAAATAAGTAACAAACTTCGAATAAGGAATAAGGAAAAAGGAATAAGTAACAAACTTCGAATAAGGAATAAGGAATAAGGAATAAGTCACAAACTTCAGATTTCGAATAGGGAATAAGTAAAAAACTTTAGATTTCGAATAAGGTATAAGTCAAAAAGTTCAGGTTGTGAATAAGGAATAAGTCACAAACTTCAGATTTTGAATAGGGAATAAGGAAAAAGGAATAAGTAACAGACTTCGAATAAGGAATAGGGAAAAAGGAATAAGTAACAAACTTCACGTTCGAATAAGGAATAAGGAAAAAGGAATAAGTAACAAACTTCACATTCGAATAAGGAACAAGGAAAAAGGAATAAGTAACAAACTTCACATTTTGAATAAGGAATAAGGAATAAGGAATAAGTAACAAACTTCCCAGACCTTCTCATATACTCTATTGGCTGAGTGTCGCTGATTGACTGGTGAATTGGAATATCTGATCATTTCTAATTCTCGTAAACACAACCAAGCACCATACTCTGTGTTCCGCCATTCTCCTTACGTCGAATGCCCCGAGGAAAGTGCAAGACCAAGAATTGCTGTCTTGTTGCACAAATTTGCCTTCATCCATCATAGTGCATGGGTTTATTGCACCAAAATTTCCGAATTAAATTTTTGTCTTTATTATCTTAACTCTGTAGACCGCGAAAGTAGGTTGCACTGCGACTGCAGTGACCTGCAGTGAATGAGCACTGTGTGGTCGACGCCTAGCGCATGTCCTTTCTTCTAGGAACAGCCGAGATCAGTGGTGATCTCTCGTGATAGCAATACCACGGTCATTGTTGTCGCTAGCACAAAATAAAACGGAAAGTTCAAATGCACTTGAATAGCATAAGCGCTAGCACTATGCTAGCTCTTCATGGCAGAGGTGTGTGCTACTGGCGTTATACGGCCTCCTCCCACAGTGTCTCTTTTGGTGGGAGGCCGTATAATGCCTGTAACATACAGCCCTGCCATGCAGAGCTAGCACTATGCGTGTATCAGCTTTAGTCTGGCCAGGGTCTAGCCGCGTACGATACCGGGCAGAGTTCAATCACGCTTTCTGAGCACAAGCATCACCAGGTATTACATTCAATCCAAGACGAGTCTGTATGTAAAAGTGTCCCATGGAGTCTGTGTATAAAACTTCCCTGCTAGCTGTATATAAAATTTTCCCACCGAGTCTGTGTATAAAACTTCCTAGCTGGCTGTATGTAAAATTTTCCAACCGAGTCTGCGTATAAAACTTCCCAGCTGGCTGTATGTAAATTTTCCAACCGAGTCTGTGTATAAAACTTCCCAGCATGCTGTATGTAAAATTTTCCAACCGAGTCTGTGTATAAAACTTCCCAGCTAGCTGTATGTAAAATTTTCCCACCGAGTCTGTGTATAAAACTTACCAGCTGGCTATGTGTAAAATTTTCCAACCGAGTCTGTGTATAAGACTTCCCAGCGTGGCGTGTCTTCAGAACGAGTTTGTATATGTAAAATTTTTCCACCGAGTCTGTGTATAAAACTTCCCAGCGTGCTGTGTCTTTAGAACGAGTGTGTATGTAAAATTTTCCCACCGAATGTGTGTATAAAACTTCTCAGCTATAGCTCTCTGTGGTATAGTGGTAACAAATTGGTCACTTACAAAATCTCCAAAACCAAGTTTGGTTTTGAAAAAAAATATTTAAGAGATATTACAGATTTCGGGTTACATAGACGTTTGACAAAAATAGACTGAGTGATCATAATTTTCGTGTTGAAATTGGTGGGGAATGTTAACCTCATTTACCTTTAAATGAAAGAATCTGCTTGATATGTGAGAGCAATGTAATAGATGATGAGTTTCACTTTTTATTCATATGCAAGTCTCATATTTCTGAGCGATCAATTTTGTGCTAGAAAAGTGGAACAGATTTTTTTATCACTATGAGTGTTGAAGAACAAGTGGAAAACATAAAAGAGATTATGGAACAGAATTTTCTGAACCTTGCTATATTTATAAGGAATTCTGGTGTTTGCTGACCTCACCAGTAGCTACCTACAATTAGCTATTTACAATCAGAGTTATATGTGTACTTCAATTCAATTTACTTGGATTTTGATACTGATGGTGTTCAGTTTTGAACACGTTGTTCTTGCATCTAAAATGTACCATACCAAACTCTCTGTCAGTGTGTATTGAGTAATTAAAAATTGATTAATTGATTGATTGATTGACTTGAGTCGCCCGTCGCGTTGTACGATGTCGTCGTGTCACTCGATTAGGTCAGGCGAGTCGCATCGAAAACTGACATGTCGGTGTTTCACGCAGGCGACGAGTCGCCTTTCGCGTGGACGAGTTTCCTCCTGTACACAACTACGTCGCATCGCTAGAGGAAGTATTTAACCCTGCTCATGTTTAGAACAGAGATTCTGTTTGCGCCCATCGATCTGAGCGTTCGAGTGCATGTAGTTAACAAAACTCGAACAGAAACGATGCATGCATTCAATAAATTGCAAAAAACATTAACTAACTAACTAACTAACTAACTAACTAACTAACTAAATAAATAAATAAATAAATCCCAAACAACTACGAACTTGCTGATATTTTCTTGCCCGTTATCATTTTAAATTTTTAGTGTGTTCAGTGTCAATTGTTTTTCCAAAACACGGAAAACTCTCGCTTCAGTTTCTTGGTTTGATAACATCATTGTTAAAATTGGAATTTAAAATATTTTAATTTTGTTTGTTGAAGACATATATATATATTTGTCCACGCTTGATTTTGTTTTGCATTAATGGTGTGTACATATCTAAAATCACCCAAAGTGCCACAAGATTACACCATTTCATTAGCTAAATTTCAAGTTTCTACAACAGGAGGTGTGACCCCCCGTGACCATTGTTTTGTTGCATCGCTCCACTTCATGTCACAAGCTATCCCTTTTTCATGTGTCGCTGAAAAGTTGATTTTTGAAATTCCACATTGTTTAAGCTTATGGCTGTTTCAATGTGCCGTGAAATTGTATATAAATAAAATTATATTGCAGCTTTGTCAAATACAAAGAATTTTGTAACATTATCCCTATTTTCTGGTAACTTTACTTTATTTGCCGATTTCAAATATATAAGTATACAAATATGCAATAATTTCTTAATAATTTCAGAACTTATTTTAATTTTAATTATTTGATCTTTGAAGGTTACAGCGCCTCAGTGTGTCAGGTTCCCAAAGTTAAGACAATGGAACAATTAATATGCAAATCACTCCGCCATTTGAGGACGCATGCATATGAAAATAGCTAACAGTAGCAAAGCTGTTCAAAAATGTCAAGCTGACTCCTTACACCGAGTGACAATAGATTTTCAAATCAGATAACACTGAAGTCGCCTCGAGTCACTATGAGGAGGAAGGGTGCGTGCAAAAATTAGGCCCAGTTACTTAGAAGCTGCAGCTACATTGAAAAACAAAATTTCAAAAGATAAATGATTTAATGAAAATCGTTCTATGGTATTTAGAGATTGTTCAAGTGTGCATGCTGTGTTTTATAAAAAAAACCACATTTATAAGTTGTTCACCGTTTTACATTGTCAAATAACACGATTGGAACTAATTTGGGAAAATTGGATGAGAGTAATTATTAGGAAAATGTAACGAAATCGAAATTTTTACAGCTGAAATTTTACAAAATGATAGTATAGTGTAAAATTTGAAATATTGTTCTCATCGGACAAAACAACGAAAACACAACGATTATTGCATACCTCTTTCATCGGATTCATTTTTATGAAAATAAGTTCACTTTTGTGTAAATGTACTGAAGAAACGAAACAAAATGCTTAAAATTTCTCTGATTGACGAATTTTGAGTCAGGGCACTTCTGAAATGCCCCTGACTTTTTCATGAATTTAAGGCTTCATAAACATTAAATTGAGTCAGGGCACATTTTAAAAGACCCTGACTAACTTAACTGTGAATCAATCGAAAAGCTTCATTTTGGTCGAGGAAAAATGACAAACTGAGATTATTACTAGTGTTTCAGTAATGAAGAAACTACAGACAAACTCTCATATTTTCATTCAAATATGAATATTGTTCATATGTTTTGAACAGTGTTGCATTAGATACTATCATGCACTGATTCTTACTCATAAGATTTCAACAGCATCGTTAATTTTGTATAAAATCTTAAAGATGGTAAGCCAATATGGTGGAAAATTAGAGAAATTTCTAAAATTCTTGAGAAATTCTGCCAATCCAATTATCCCAATTTAGTTCCAATCGTGTTAAATAAAACTATCCTACGTGCAAACATGTTTTTCCATTCTGTTTTTATTCTATCGAACAAAAACTCACAGAAATTACAAAATTATTCGACTACGGATACCCGGATCAAATCTTGATAATCACAGAAAACCATGAAATTTTGAGTGACTTTAGATTATGAACCCTAGGTCAATACGTAACGACCACAGTATGTAAAACCTTTGTTGTGTGTTCACTCAAAGTTCTGAAAGATAGGCAGGTAAGCAGTTAAGGTAGTATTTGCCGTATCATTGAAAGTGAAGGACTTGGACTTTTGCTCAAACTTTCCTTAATGAAACTGTTGACTATTCTATTACCGAAATAAAAATGATAAATCAGGAGTCACTGTGCAAATTTGGTATTAGAGACTGAGGCAAATTACCCATGATTTCCCAATACCACCACACCAGATTCAGTTGATGATTGCTGGTGAAGGCATGGGGCCATCCCAGTCAATATAATAAGGAGTTGATATCCTGCAAATACAGTAAAAAAATGACATTCAATGATAGACTTCCATGCTACATGAAGTATTAGGGTAAACATAGTTCGAATCAAATGGAATATAATATGTACAGTCAGAATACATATCACGCCAAAGTCTTTCAATCCTCTGGTCGTTACCTCTAATTTCTGAAATGTGGCTACCTCTTCCACAGCCTCTGTCTGGATGGTTCAGCTTGAACTTTGCTACTTCAACATTCTCCACTCCCTTGTCTGATCGGACATGTGAAATCCACTGCATGCTGAAACTGCAAAAGCACTGTTTGCGCTTTATTATCTACGCTACAGTGTAGGTAAACTATTTTCCTTGAGGAGCCATCAATGCCACCATGTATCCCTAACTGCCATCTGCAAAAGCCAAATAAACTCAAGTGTTATAGTACTATTTGGTAATGAAACATGGTTTTCTCATAATAAATTTATGACAAACCGCAATACTGTGCACAGCATGAATATACTACACTTAAATAGTCACTAAACAATAACACAATCAGGCCTTGCCACAAAACGTTCAACCACACGACTCCAAGCATAAATATTGTTTGAATATGCCCTGCATGTCTACTAACTAAATATCATGTAGCACAGCTGTAAAGAGGCATCTGATTAAAATATTATTGCCTGAATACATGGGTTTAATAGCCCTCACAGCAGAAGACAATTTGCCCTCCTGGCATTAGGCAAATTGTCACCTGCTCTCCGGCACATAGCCCCATGTATTTAGGCAATAGTATATAATATTGACTTTGAGGCTATAGCAAGTTTCTAGACAAACAATATAGTGCTCTCTATACAATAACAAGACAAATAATAAGGTACATGTAACACTTGATAAAATGCTTAGTATGCGCTTAGAATATTTAGGGAGCCTTCAGTAATTACAGGTGGGGATGGGCCGGGGGAATTGGGGGGAGGGTCACATTTTTTAAAGAACAGTTCAAAGCGGAGGATTACTTTTTATAAACATATCTTGGGGGGAGGGTCACTTTTGACAGAAACTTATTTTATGGCCAAAACTTTGATTGTCCATGTAATATGTCCTGAATAGAAATTAACCAACATAATACATACACATTATAGACCGCCATGCATAGTGAATAGACAATTCAATGAAATTCCAAAATCAACTTTCTTGCACAACCATAGACTTGTAACCACTCTAGTCTAATCAAGAACAATAATATAAATAATCAAGCGTACATAAATGCACAGATTTATGTAATTTTGTACTGAAAAACAATTGTTCATAGATTCATCATAGATCACCATGCATAGTGAATCGACATTTTGGTGAAATTCCAAAAATCAAATTTTTTACACAACCATGGACTTGTAACCACTCTAGTCTAATCAAGAACAACAATTTGAATAATCAAGCATACGTAAATGCACAGATTTATCTAATTTTGTATTTAAAAAAAAATCATAGTTTCATCATAGACCACTATGCATAGTGAATCAACATTTCAGTAAATTTCCAAAATCAAATTTCTCACACAACCATTGACTTGTAAGCACTCCAGTCTAATCAAGAATATTAATATCAATAATCAAGAGTACACAAATGCATTTAGATTTACCTATTTTTGTATTGGAAAAAACTATTCATAATTTCATTATAGACACCATGGATAGTGAACCAACTTCTTAGATGGAATTCAGAAATCAATTTTTTGTACACAAATGCACATTTTACTTCCCTATTCAAGCAAAGTACATTTGAATACATTATCAAATATATATATAATATACAGATATATTATGTTTTGTTGGGCTAAATTGTCAATAATCTGCCTGAGAGATTCCATGTATTATGATTTGATATTTTTGGATGAAGCACTAAATCGGCCACATCTTGCCTTCTTATAGTTGTACAAAATATGGTAACCCTCCCTCAAATGTATGAAATATCACATCTCTTCAAAATATCTTCAAATATCATATCTCTTCAAAATTTCTTGCATGATAAATTGCTACTGTCCCTCCAAAAACATCAGCCCTCCCCTCTGTAATTTGTCCCTAACATAATGATTGAACCAATTGTTATGTAAATTTGCTGATACTGTTTTAGTTATTCCTGGAGGGAACCCGCAGTGGTTGGGGCAGAGGGTTAAGTTTTAGAATATTGGACAAGGGGGAGGGTCACATTTTAGACAGTAGGAAAGGGGGAGGGTCAGATTTTACGATACAGATGTGCGCGAAATTCCCCCGGCCCACCCCCTGTAATTACTGAAGGCTCCCTTACGTATATTGACGTATATGGAACATAATATTAATGGCATACGCAACGTATATCTTTGTATATGGAACATTCCAATACGTTGATATGCGTAGCGTATTGCTATGCAGATCATGATTATACGTAATGCAAATCGTTGTAGACCAAATGTACACTGTAGTTTTGCATTTTATTAGTATACTTAGGGAGCCGTCATTATTTACGGCCTGGGGGGGTCGGAGGAATTGCGTTCGATACTCCAAAATTTCGAGTAACCCCCCTGCCAACCATGACGTGTTTGAGTAACCCCCCTCACTGCTTCAGAAAATTTGTGTGACCCCCCTCCCCCCAAAAAAATTGGGAAAGTTAAATATCTATACAGTAAAATGGATTGCTGCTGCGACAGGCCATGTACAGACCCTGATTAAACCCTGTGGTATAGGTCTTTGTCGGAAGGAGGTTCCAATTGCTGTGGCAGGGGCTGATGTACAGGTCTGTATCCAGTGCTCTGGTGACATGCAGTTATTCTGTAGGATTTTTTTTTCAAGAGGGGGAAGATGTGGTGCGAAAGCACCACAAGAGACCGCATAAGCGGTCGCGGGGGGAGGTCAGGAGGGGGTGTCCCCCCTCCTGCCATTGGAGCTTTTGAAAAATAGAGGTGAAAATGGTGTTATTTGGTGGCACTAGGGGAGTATTTTTTTCGTATAAAAACTCAAAGGAAAATATATCTGAGACAGTATTCCAAAACTTATATTTCAGTTCACTGATTTCAACTATATTTTTTGAAACCGAAAAAATAGCGACAGACGTACATTTATTCACATTTATTATTTATTATTATTTTTTTGCAATAAAAGATGGGTTTGTTGTCAAGGCATTCAACTGGTTTTAAACTTTATAGCATCAGAATAAGCTTGCTTTGCACATTTTCCCCCATCGGTAACCTATACAATGTAGAATATAGAAAGCAGACGTTTCTCATTAATGATCAGGCAAGTATATCAATCTTTAATCAGGAAATACTGAAAA
>LD343696.1:717167-733092 GCA_001465055.1 Ptychodera flava | reverse complement strand
TTCGATTTTTTGAGTGACCCCCCTCAGATTCCTCCGACCCCCCCCCAGGCCATAAATAATGACGGCTCCCTTGCGTGAATACTAAACGTATTTGACACATGTACAGCATCAGTATATGTGTATATATTGTTGAATATCAAGCATTTTGCCCAGTGTAACAACTGTTGTTCCTAATAGTTTTGAATAGCCAATTAAAGTAGTTAGTACAATTATTTATTGTTAAAATGTAGTCACATTTCCATTGACTTGAAACCTTGCGCAAAAGAGATTATTTATAAAAGTTAAAAGTATTCTATGAATGTTTAAAGCAAATGAGAAACTATACATCATTTAAGATGTTATTGATTTAGACTGTGACACGCAGAATAGAATATTTCTGCGTGTGAAAATGGGGATGGGTAATTAATTATACCTTGCAAACACTTTGAAGAGTCACGATATTTTGCGCAGCTTCATTTTGGAAAATACTGACCCATTCTTGTAATTTCTGTCCTGTCTGTAAATACGCAACAGAGGGTGTGTTTTTCCATACATTTTTTTACTTTTTATTTCAGAGACAACAAAAAAATATCTAATATCAATCAGAGACGATTTCCTATCGAGTTCCCTTACCCTTGATATATTCAGATCCCCGTAAATTTTCCCGCCACCTCCAGAGTTGTTTGTAATTGCCTGAATAGTGAAAATCGAACTTACTAAAATCGACAAATAATGCTGTCAAAAATGACTGAATTTCAGGCATCCAAAAAGAATTTAACTGACGTTGAACTTAGACAGGAGGCTACATTCACAAATATACATCGTAGCAGACTCGAATACACGTTAAATTTCAAATATTAAATGTCTCTTGTCCTGCTTTGTTTAACTTGTTGTTTTGTTCGATTGATAATTACGATAAAGTTCAAGAAAAGGAATAGCACCTTTTCAATTTCAAACTATGTTTTATGTGCTCAAAACACGAGCCAGCGACTTTCATACGACATCGTTCTCCCACGCCATTCAGTTTTTACTGGTGCAAAAACGTTGCATACAGAATAGACGAAAAAAGTGTAATGTATTAGTTTAAATGTGGTTTCATCCATATATTGTGATTGAAGTCAAGAGTGATCACGAAAATGAACAACACAGCAAACGGCTACCTCCTTAATCAGTGTTGACCGTGCAGTATAGTTTCTCGATGGTGACTACTACACAAATTCAAACTTTCAGAGAATATCCGATGTGTGTGTGTGTTTGTGTGTGTGTGTGTAAATATAAAAGGGGTATAAAGAGCCATATAGGCAGATGTCAGAATATTTGTTGGGATTGACAGTTGCTGCAGAACAATGTTTGGCTACTGGTATGAACATTAATCTCCAAGGAGAGAAGTTAATTACATAGCGGAGTGTATTTTGAACTTGGTTGTTACATAACAATACTAGGCTCCTGTGTCGGCATAATGATACAATTTATTTTGTCGAGCGGAGAAAATTGTGGATGGCGGATGATGATAAATATCTCTGTTAAGAGAAAGTTGCACCACTCATTAGCGCTACCATATGGCTTGGCGGTCAACGTTGAGATTGTAAACTATTGATGATATCACTAAAAAAAATGTTTAAAAGAGTATAGGCTGGAGTGGGTAATGTGAATAATATTGCGTGCTATGAAATATAAACTCGGCCCTTCAGGAAAGTTACAAGGCCCGCCAGAATATCGGGTCAAAATCGACCTCGCTCAGCGCGCGTACGGAACTCACATACGGTATTTCTAGCTCTACGAATGTAATGCAAGGTGGACACATCACTCTAATACGACGCAGTATCGCCGACACAGTATTGTGTAATAACCTCTAATTAGGGACTGGACATTAATAACTGGGGGGGCGGTTTTTTTGGGTGGGTCGCCATTTTTCGCGCAAGCATTTTTGTAGGGTCATAAAATTTTGTGCAAGCCTGTAGGGGAGGGTCACCTTTTCCCATGTATCAAAGCTGAAATTGCATGTTCACCTATTGAAGAATATGGAATACTGAGAAAAGAAAAAAAACCTCCTGGCACTTTCATTTTCTGCTATTCCAATTTTCGGTGCGCCCTTCGGGCGCAAGTTTAAGGATACAATAAACAATTTATTGATGATCCGAGCAGCCACATTGATTAAAGTTGTCATGATTTCTACTTATCCAACTCCTCTATTGTGCATAACTGTCCCCTGTAATGACTCTTTCAATAACAATTTGGGAGATCACTTATTTGATATCATTTTCCCATTGGTATAGGTCGGTGTCAAATGTTCATGTCTCTGTATGTACATTTTTTTTTATTTTTTGAGGACATTGACAGAATACAAACTATTCAGAATAGTGCATAGTGTCTGCAATAACAACTGGAAGCTTCAGGTCGAACAACTTTTGAATAACAATTTAGGATCAGATAACCTATGAGTTATTTGTAGTGTCCTCATAGCCTACAATGTATAGCGAATCAACATTTTGGTGAAATTCCGAAATCAAATTTCTGGAAACAACCATGGACTTGAAACCACTCTAGTCTAATCATGAACATTAATACTTATAATTATGTGTACATAAATGCACAGATTTACCTAGTTTAGTATTGGAAAAAATATTCATAGCTTCATGTATAGTGAATCGATATTTCAGTGATATGCCAATTTCTTGCACAACCACTGACTTGAAACCACTCTAGTCTAATCATGAACATTAATACAAATAATCGAGTATACATAAATGCAAATATTTTCCTATTTTTGTATTGGAAAAAAATATTCATAGGGTTTCATCATAGAATTTCATGTATAATGAACCAACATTTCGGTGAAATTCCAAAATCAGATTTTTGCACACACATGGACTTGTAACCACTCTAGTCTTATCAAGAACATAAATATCAATAATCAAACATAAATAAATACACAGATTTACCAAGTTTTATATTAAACAAAAATTATTCATAGTTTAGTCAGAGACAACAATGTATAACGGATCAGCATTTTATGCAAAATTCCAAAAACAAAGTTTATGTACACAGATGCACGTGTTACCACTCTCTTCCACTTAAGTACAATTATGTCAATTATTCAGGGTCTATATATGTACAATTACTGCATATTTTTAATTATGAAAAAAATTTCAACACTTTTGTCATAGACTCCTATGTATAGTGGATAAACATTTTGAGCGAAATTCCAAAATCAAATATCTTGTTTACATGTGCACTTGTAAACAACCCATGCTAATCAAGTATATTTATATCAGTTATTAAACATCTATAGATGAACAGATATTGCTAGTTTTATATTGGAAAATACACGTTCATAGTTTTCTTATTGTCGACTACCATGTATAGTGAATCAACATTATCGATGAAATCTAAAAATTACATTTTTTGTACACGCATGCACTGTTTACCTGCCACTTCAAGCAAAGTACATTTGCATGGATTATCACACACATATGATTTGATAGTTTATGGAGAAAGCGTTTTATCGGTCAAATTTTGCCTTCCTTTTGGAAGGGGGACTTCAAAAGTATAGCAAGTCAGAAGGGGGTCTTGAACATATTGTGGGTTGGTCGGGGTATTGAGTAACAGGGTAGGGTCACTTATTTTCATGCTCGGATAAGGGGGAGGGTCACTAATTTTTGTGCATGAATTTTTGAAGGGTCACTATTTTTGATGCAGTGGTGTTTCGAAAAACACCGCCCCCTGTAATTTATGTCCCTTCACCTTCTTTATTGTTAGCATATGATGATAACATTCAAACCACTGACTTACCAAGACTCGAAAGCAAAACTAACTCGATTAAAACTGAGCTAAAATTGCAATTGACCCGAAGTGCAGTTCAACAACGGCGACCTTAACCTACAAGGACACCGGACGCAAAATGCTTGTTTTAATCTTACTACAGTAGCACTTTAGCTTAGTCCAGGGTCGCTAACCAATCCTTCGGCAAAATTTAGTCATCGAAGCTTGGAACAATATTTGCGTAAACAATTTTTCCGAAGCTCTGAAACATAGGCTTCCACAAAGGTCAGCACGCAAAGGGTTCATCAAAGCTTTGGAGTCAATATCATCGATAAAGGTTGGCAGGCAAACAATTGTGCGAAGCTTTTACTCGAAGCTTCATTAAACGATGGAGCTAACAAAAGGTTAAACATTTTCCCAAGCTTTGGCAAATGTACTGCACAATCGCGTGTATAAGGACCGGCGCTACACAGCCAAGGATACGTCAGAAAAAGCCGGCGCACGGCCAATTGGCTACAATATTATAACAGCTACAATTTCTGTTAGTCTTTCAGGCGAAGTTGACGTCATGTGATAACACATAGAATGAAATGGAACATTCCAGTTTGGAATGGTTCCAAATTGGAATGGAAAGGTTCCAAATTGGAGTGGAATGGTTCCTATTGGAATGATTTCAAATTTGAATTTGCAAATTGGAAATTCCAAATTGGAATTTCCAGTACAGGTGTCACAATTGAAAAGGGGGGGCCTGGCTCCTCCAAAATTCATAGAATATTGAAAAGTAGATGTTGTAGTTGCAAAGTTATTGCTGCATCGGCAAATACATTTAATTCATGCTGACAGGCTTTCTAAGGGGCAGAGGGTTGATGCTCGCATCAAATTCAAAATTTTGTTAACTACCTATAAAACCGTTTATCGCTTCACACCACTTTATTTAATTGATTTGCTTGAAATTTACTCCCAAGTCAGAGATCTGAGATCAGCTGACTCTTTGCGGTTGGTGCCACCTCACGGAAACTTTATTAGGGCATATGGGCAGAGAGCATTCTCTGTTTTGCACCTGCTCTGTGAAATTCGCTGCCGCCAGTGATTCGCAAAACTCATCTTTTTAATCAGTGCTATTTGTGATTGAGTTTTTAGGATCATCTTCTTTATGGTTTTTAACTGAGACTTTTTAATTTATTCTGCTGCTTTCATAATTTTTTTATCAGCGTCTTTTGTTTTATTTTATTTTTATTAATTATTTTTTTAATTTTTTTTAATCACCGTCTATTGTTTATTGTACGAGAATGGTACAGGTTTTGACAGATTTTGACATGTTTGTTTTCGTTTTCTTTTATTGCTGTGGCTGGTTTTTAGTATTTGTTTGTTTCTTTTTTTTTAATATGTTAATCGCACTGAGACGTATGTGTAGTGCGTGTAAGAAACATTGAATATTATTATATATATTATTATCATTATGTATTCAGAGGGGTCATTCGTCCTGTTTAGGTAAGAACATTTCGATTTTGAGGTGGGGATTCAGAGAATGATAATTTGTTAATCACTCAATGAGCAAAAAAATAATAATTTTGCTTATTCCAAAACTGAAAGTTTTAAGAGGTGAATTTTTCGTTAAGAAAACAGGCTGACTCACACTTTGGAAACACAATCCCACTATGATTGGGAAAAAAATTGTTCACACAATATTTCCTTCCACCCCTTCCTCAAATCACATGGTTCTCCAATTTGAAAAGTTCTGTGTGTGTTGTATCTTTGTTGGGGTAGACCATTTGACATCCTGGGGAGAGGGCTTAGTAGATTTGGAAGAAAATTATTCTGGGAGATTGCCTTTGAAAAAAAATCCTGCTAAGAATGGCAGAAAAATAAAATAGATATGTGTATGTGTGTAGGTCTGCGTGTGTACACTCAGGCTAACTAGAATACTACATCTATATGCCATGAATAAACTAAAAGCTTAAACTTCCATTACATTTTCCATTTTCAGATAATTTTTCCATGGAGATAAATACAGACAGACGAATTTGTGGTGACACAAGTGGAGATTTTTCACTGATTATAAACGCAACCATTGGATTACCGCTAACTATCAACTGCACCGCTGTCTTTTCTCGCCCACGTGTCAATCTAGCCTGGACTTTCAATACCACAACTGTCAGCAACAATCATACTTTACAGGCAGAGTCTATCTCAACATTTGGTGATAATCATTTCCTTACTTCTGAACTCTCTTTGGAAAAGGTTAATAAAGAAGATATGGGCGATTTCTACTGTGTAGCTTACTACTTTGCCTGTAACATTCATATCGTGAAAGTAATTTCCGTTCATGTTGACGTTCTCATTTCTCAAGGTGAGAAAAATTCAAGACAACTCTTCATGCTTCACTTGAACATGGCCAATTCATGTGCATATTTGTTCCCTGGTAAACCAACCGTAATCACTATCGCAAGTCCCACCATATAAAACTACGTTCACCAGTACACTTATTTCAGAGATAGAACAGTTACAAAATGTAAGTAGAGAGTAATTTTCAATATATATATATATATATATATATATATATATATATATATATATATATATATATATATATATATATATATATATATATATATATATATATATGCTACCATGCGCCATTCTGATTGGACGAGAGCTCATTCCATCGATGCTAAAATACTGTTTTAGCACTGATAGCAGTGGTAAAACGGGCCTCTAAACCAGCATTTTCAAAAATTTCCCACTCACTGCATTTGAACGTCCCCATCGGATCTAAACCATAGACCCTCGAGAAAAACCGAAACGGTCCGCTTTGTTTCAAAGAAAGAAGACCGAATTTTGATACACAGATAAAGTGTGGGTCTGTAACTTACCTCTTGGTGAAAATAAGTTGCGATCGATGATAAAATGCATTACTGAAGCAGCACATTTGAGTGTGATGTAGACAAAAAATTGAGGCTACAGCGTACGGTGGACTTTGAGGAGTCGAGACGCGATATATCCTACCGCTCTCTAAAATGAAGCTAGTATTCGTTCACACACTAATAAATTGACACTTCCTCACAGTAACGGTATGTCAGATATTCTTGAACAAAGTTTTGGCTGCAACAGACCAGGGTCTCCTAACGATGTAGACCAGGAAGTTCAAAATAACAATGGAATGACTCCTGGCGACTGCGACAAAATTTGACATCAAATGCAACGAGAAGTGTCAGCGTCCAGCTCTCGCTGCATCGGGCAACACACTTTGCACAACTGTTCATCACAGTTGCAGTCATCGCACGTCTGGATTATTTCAAAACTGCATGTTTTCTGGTATTGTGTTCCAGCTAAGGCCCAACATGTGGCAATTAGAAATCTAGACTAACTATAATAAAAACACACAACACAGTGTTGCAGTAAAACACTGGTCATCTGGGGTGCAGGGAATAAGATTCCCAACTCCAGACGCCGGGTAGAGTTGGCGGGTTTTATTGATAACGCACAAACTTCTAAAGCTGAACAAGACTCACGCCGTGCAGGCAAACAGATACAAATCACGTGACCAACTATAAAACGTCATCATGAATAATCAGGCTCATTATAATATTATAAGCAGGCTTATACTACTCATAATGTTCCAGCTAAGGCCCAACATGTGGCAATTAGAAATCTAGACTAACTATAATAAAAACACACAACACAGTGTTGCAGTAAAACACTGGTCATCTGGGGTGCAGGGAATAAGATTCCCAACTCCAGACGCCAGGGGAAAAAACCGGGAAAAAGGGGGAGAAAAGGGAAGGAAAAAACAAACAAACAAACTAACAACAACACCAACTACTACAATCAAAATCTCGGTAAAAGGGTCGCAGGTGGCTAATATTGTTTGGCTACACTTCTGCAAAATAACTCAAGTCATGAGACACCATTTTGGCGACTTGTGTACGTTGACTAAAAGGTCTAGCAAGATAAACTAGTGCTGCCATTGAAGACCAGTCACCTTGTAACTGAATCATTTCAAGAGAGGCTCCACACTGATGAGCAAAGGTAGCCCCTCCACGGCGAAGACTGTGACCCGAATACTGTGATGCATTGTGACCTGTGAGGTTGACCCAATCTTTAAGGGTCTTGGCAAACATAGCATGGCTGATGGGCTGTGTCTTTTGGCCCACTGTAGTAAGAAAAGCTGGGGAATGCACATCACTTTGGAATTGCCTGAAATGATGCTCTACGGCTGCAACTGCACACAAGGGTGAACCTTGTGTACGAACTACAGGTACAAGCAAAGTACGTTCGCCAAATTGAATAGTCTTGGTCCATTTTGCTTTAATAACCATGCCCCACTCGAAAATTAAGACATTCCCCTGGATAGGTGACAGTCAACACTGAATTTAGCCCCTGAGGGTGGTACGAGATTTGACTTTCTGAAAAAGGTTTGAAAGCCAGTTAAAATGGCGGCCAAATAACCGGAGTTGACTGGCAATAGAACATCCACTTTAGAAAACACTTGCATAAGCATGCTAGGGGTAATCGCTAGTTTTCTTGATGGCTCGTCGCCTAAAAGACGGCGAATACCCTTCAGTGTACATTTGACAATATAAGAATCATGAAAATGTGGATCTGGGTAACCAAGTTCAAGGTGCAGCTTGCGAACTGCACTCAAGTAATTAACTATCTTGTCCCTCGCAAGGTACACTAAGTACAAACAAATAAGTTCTGTTGAAGCTGGGAGTGGGTCCTGTTTTAGTTTCATACAAAACAGCAAGAAGGACTTCCACTAGGACTTACGAGTCGAGCTAGTTGCAGTAGCATCAGTGTTCTGCCTGAAGACACTCCACTCCTGGTGTAGCTCTTGCCGAAAACTCTTTTAAAGAAAAAGTCATTATTGTGGCATGGTGAGCGTCTGAAAACGTTGCCACTGATTTGGTTCACACAGGCGAGATAGTGCATCAGCAATATTGTTGTCGGCACCTTTGATATGACGGGCGGTAATATGAAAATTGTTAGTAGCTGACAACCAGAACAATTCACGTAGCCAGTCCATAGCAATGACATTGTGACATGTTCCCTTATTGATAAAGGCGATTGTTTGCGTATTGTCTGAATAAATAACAACATGTTGATTTTCCCACTCGCTAGACCATTTCCATGCTGCAAGCAAAATGGGAAACAGCTCTAAATAATTGATATTACTTGAAACTTCAGTCGGAACATGAACTCGGTTCCACCAAGGCAATTCTCTGATCTCACTTGGTTGAGGGACAGCATCAGGATGCCACGCCCCTGCTACCCAGTTACCCTGGAAATATACCCCATAACCTGAAAATGAGGCATCAGTCTGTAAAACACACTGTGGTAATGGTTCATTACGGATGATTTTTGCTTTGCCATTGAAGTTTGCAGCAAAGTCTAACCACCACTGTAAGTCTTTGCAAAACTCTTTATTAATTCTTATCTTGTGATGAGGACGTTTGAGTTTGTTCATCAAATCAATGATACGTCTCGTAAATGTACGACCACCTTTGACAACGGTAGCAGCAAATGACAAAATACCGACAAGCGATTGAAATATCTTTTAGTTAGCTTGCGTTTTGAAGACACAATAGTTAACTCTGACTTCAGTCTGGCTAGCTTATCTTGAGGTAGCCTAACTTCCATTGCAATTGAGTCTAGTTCGATACCTAAAAATGTAATAATCTGTGCAGGTCCGCGCGCATAGGACCAACTGATATAGAAACCTAGATAACGTAAAAGGCGAATCAGTGTACGTTGTGCTTGTAAGCAATCATCGTACGATTTGCTGATGAGAAGAAAATCGTCTAAACAGTTCACAATAGTAAAACCACGTTTTCTCATCATACGTGCGATGGAGTTCGAGACGCGAGTGAAAATACTAGGTGCACAGGAGAGACCAAAGCAAAGACAATTGTCAATGTAATATAGGTATTGTTTAGCATCATGAGGTCCGAACATCCATTTGAAGCCTTGCAAAGTGCGGTGCTTTGGGTGTACAGGTATAGACCTATACGCCTTTGAAATGTCCACAATAGCAAAATAACAATTTTTTGACATACTGTCCATCACATTGTCGATCGAGC
Source organism: Ptychodera flava (assembly GCA_001465055.1). Taxonomy (NCBI): domain Eukaryota; kingdom Metazoa; phylum Hemichordata; class Enteropneusta; family Ptychoderidae; genus Ptychodera; species Ptychodera flava. Next base: position 723,271 of record LD343696.1, on the reverse strand, counting down.
TGTAGCTGGTTTTTGGTGGAGACATGTGATCGTTGATTGATTTGCCTTATGGTCGTGAGCAGTCTGTTATAGGCCTATAATCATCAGAGTCTTTTTTGGGACAGCCCCATAGGCGTGCACACAATGGGGTTTCTGTGACCCCTGACATGTAATTTTCCCTTGTTCAAGTTCGGACAAAAAGAGTTTATCCAGTTTAGGTTTGACTTCTGCATTGATGGCTGATTTGTAATTGTCACCCTCGTAGCTTTCAATGTGATTGGTATCATCCACTATCTTAAAGCCATGCCAAATGCCGTCAAGTAAAAAGTCTTTGTCTGGGTCGTCGGCTAGTTCATTTTCCCAAGCGTTGGTATTCAGCTGAGACCATGGTAATGTATAGTGTTGAAAATCATCGACTACGTTAGTGTTCACCGTTGGCGGAACCTTAGTGTCAAAGTGTTCACACAGAGTAGCATTTTTTGTAACTCCAGACGGGATGTACAACACAGCGGTGTTGTCAAGGTCATCAAGACAGTGCTTTTGAAAGTCATTTCCGTTCTGACAAGCGGACTTGACCTGGCTTGAATTATCACAGAGTGTTCACTTATCAGTCTTTTTCTTGCTCTCCGCCGTTTTCTTGGTATATGTGGTACATTCATCTTTTCGGTGACCGTGTTCGCTACATAGCAGGCAAACATGGGCATAACGACAATGTGATGAGTTGCAAATCCCGGTGTTGAAGCGTATACAAGTGTTTGTTTTGTTGTCTTTCTTCCCCGTGGAGGATTCTTTCCCTTTACGAGTACGAAATCGTGCGAGAGTGTCACTTGGGCCAAAAGCGACGTTGTTAGCATCTGAATTTGAAGGCCCCCATTTGGCACCTGTACACTCGAGGTCTTCACGGTACGTGTTGTCATATAACATGCAGGCACTGGCTTTGTATTTATTTGCTTTACTGGCGATGAAAGCAAGGTGCTGAACGTAGCCCCGAATTTCGTCTGATTTCTGGTCGACCCGAATATTTAAAATCTTCATATTTCCTTCCCAGAATTGAGCCTAAGTGATTTCTTCAAACCCTTTCGCTGGTTTGCCATTTTCAAGGCGAATGAATTCATGAGGCCGAAGTACAGATCGACGTTTTGGCGCAAAAGTTGTAGCATTACAAATGTTACTGAATTTTGATAACTCACCAGCGTCGCTTTTCGATGATGTTGGAAGGCGACTCAGTAACTGTTCTATATTATCCAGTTCCTGTAGTGAGGGCACATCACTTTGTGGCTGATTCTGACCTTTCTCCCATTTGCTGCGGTTCATGTTCTTAACGTCGACACGGTTGGCCGACGTGCCAAATTTGTCATCGATGGCTTAAGTTTTGGCGGGCTGAGCTGCGGTCGAACCGACTGATGGTGGATGACCTGTTTTCTCCATCTTCCTGGTTCTAGGTGTACTCGCCTCATCGGTAGTCTGTAAGGAAGTAAAGCCTCACGTACTAGACAGCGCTGTCCAGGCAAAATATCCAAGTCACGAAGATCTTGTTCTTGTATCGCTCTCAAAGTTAGAAAGGTAGTGAAGCCATTCCGAACAAGGCATGCGATGGTATCTTCAGACAGACCAAATTCATCCTTCGCAAGTTTCTCCATTCATGTCAGTTCCGATTCAATAGGTTGAGCTGCCTCTGATGACGATGGCTTCGTTACTCTTCGACGACTCCTGGCAATTTTCGTCGTCATTTTAGTGTATTGATAACGCACAAACTTCTAAATCTGAACAAGACTCACGCCATGCAGGCAAACAGATACAAATCATGTGACCAACTATAAAACGTCACCATGAATAATCAGGCTCATTATAATATTATAAGCAGGCTTATACTACTCATAACGTCTGAATTATCCATCAAAAATACATCCTGTAACTTCACTGTACCACCTCTGAATGTCGCAACGGTCGGTACAGAATGAGAAAAATCTATTTTTAGTATGCCAAAAAACCATGACTATTGTTCATATGTAAATTTACGAAAAAATTGTTACTTTTTCTTTTGATTTGAACTCTTGACCTGTTTTCTGTGTCTGCAGCAGGTATTTTTAACAAGTATTATGATCACTTTGCATGCGAATGAAATGCAATGTTGATGAACATAATGCGTATTTATCGTAGGATACTGTGTGCTTGTACGTAATCCCAACATAAAAATGCTTGGTGTCGGGTGCAGAATTTCTGACGTTCAATCTCTCAGACGTCCATTTTCTGCATTGGGGGCTTAAAGTGACGAAAATACCCAAACAAGACAACAAAGACATACAAGTTGATATATTATATTAGCAATAACCCCCTTCGCAGTCGGGTATACACTCGATTTTGGTAAATTGCGCTCCATATAGCACTCGCCTATCGGCTCATGCTATATGTCGTGCATTGTGCCAAAATCTCGTATATACCCTCCTTCAGCGTGGGTTATGTAATATATTGGGATATATTACTAAAGATTGGTTCATCCAAGAACTACTAGACAGACACGATGCTCTGGTAAACTGAATGTTCCCGGGCTAGGAACTGTTTTATTGAACTGTACTGCGCATGCTTGCAGGCTCATGCAAGAACTCAAAGCAGAATACATCCAATTACATATTCAAAATACTACACTGCTTTCCCCTCAAACATTTGGCTGTTCAGTAGTGTAATACAAAACCTTACAGATCAAGTCTGATGACGGGCTGTCTCACCCTTTGAGATCTCCTAACAGGTACACATTGAAATGGAGACTTTACAACACTTGGACTGACTTGATCTGGTTTGTAACTCTGAATAATGCTTTCTGTCTGCTTTGATTTATCAGCACCTGAACAAGTAACACTTGTCTTTGTTTGTGTTACCTCTTGGTCAATGAACTCAGGTATTACAATTTCTGGTTCAACAACATCTGACACATCATCATGTGCTTTGATCAAATGATCAATATGAATATATCTCTTTGAATGGCCAATTTGCACAATGTAACTCCTTGGACCACATACTTTTACAATAGTACCAGGAATCCACTTTTCCAAATAGGAATTTGGTCTTTTGTTACACTCTTACTCTATCATACAACTCAAAAACCCTATCTTTTGTAGACTTATCATGATAGAATTTCTGTTTCTCTTGTTTATGTTCGACAAATTTGGCAAGATCTGGCTTGACCAAACTCAACCTTGTTCGCAGTTGTCTTTTCATCATTAACTCAGCTGGTGATACACCCGTAACACTATGTGGTGTTGTACGATATCTCAACAAAAAATTTGCCAATCTGTGTTTTATAGACATACACTTGATACCTTGAAAAACCTGTTTGAGCAATGCATTTTTGACTGTTTTCACTGATCTTTCAGCTGCACCATTTGACTGTGGATGGTAAGGAGGAACCAAAGTATGTTTAATACCATTTAACTCCATGAACCTCTTAAACTCAGCGGAAGTAAATTGTTGGCCGTTGTCAGAAACGACTTCCTCAGGCAAACCATGGTCAGCAAAAATCAGGCGTAATTCATCAATTGTACGTTGACTTGTAGTGGAGGTCATATGTTTTGCCTCAATCCACTTTGAATGACTATCAACTAGTATTAGAAAGAAATCTGTACCCTTCTGACAAAAATCAATATGTACACGCTGAAATGGTCGTGTTGGCCACTTCCATGGTATTAAAGGAGCACTAGATGGGGAATTTCTCACACTCTGACAAACAGTGCATTCATTTACCATTTCCTGTATTTGCTTATCCATGTTGGGCCACCATACACAAGTACGTGCTACAGCTTTGGTACCACACACACCTGGATGCTCTCAGTGCAATTCCTTCAACATTTTCTGTCTGAAAACCGAAGGAATTATAACTCTGCTTCCCCATAAAATGCAGCCTTGCTCAATAGACAACTTAAATCTACGTGTATGATATGGCTTGAGACTTTCCTCAATATCGCTGTCTGACCATCCGGTCTGTACAAACTGATACACTCTACTCAGAACTGGGTCTGTACTGGTAGCTTTCACTATATCAGTAGCTGTTATTGGGAAATTTTCATCTACAACATTTATGTGGTATATCTTGCTCTCACTTGCTAGATCAGAATTCTCATGTGGTAACCTTGAGAGTGCATCACAATTAGAATGATCTTCAGACTTTCTATACTGTATCTCATAATCATATGCATGACAGCTCCTACGCCATAGCTACTAGCATCGCATGCTAGTCTAAGCTCACGCTTTGTATCATAATGTACTAACAATGCATCACTGGTAAGAGCAGTCTTACAAGCATTGTATGCTCTTTGGCATTCTGGTGTCCATTTCCACTGAACACCTTTTTTTAACAACTCATGAAGTGGTGCTAATATAGTTGCCAATCCTGGCAGAAACGAATGATAATACTGAACCATACCAAGGAAAGACCTTAGTTCCTGAACATTGCTTGGAACTGGTGCCTTTTTGATGGCATCAACCTTTTCATCAACAGGATGTAGCCCCCCAGCATTTATCCTAAGTCCAAGGTATACAACCTCTGATTGCAGAAATTTGCATTTATCAAGCTTGAGATGAATGTTATGATGATGTAACCTCTCTAGAACCTGATCAAGGATATTTAGATTTTCTTTCCAGTAACTTCCACCAATCAGTATATCATCCTGTTTACAAACACACTTGGGAATACCCTGCAAAATTTGATCCATTTTGGCCTGAAACAATTTTGGCGCAGACTTAACACATAAGGCAATTTTTTATATTTATACAATCCTTTATGAGTATTTATAGTCAAATACTCTTGACGTTCTTTATCAACACTTAACTGTGCATACGCATGAGACATATCAAGTTTTGTAAAAACTTTAGAACCAGTAAATTCAGTATACAAGTCTTGTGCAGTTAGAAGTGGATATTGCTCATCCTCGACAGCTTGGTTAATAGTTACTTTATAGTCTCCACATATTCTCACAGACTTGTCTGCTTTTGGGACAACCACAATCGGACTGGCCCACTCAGATCTCTCTGTTTTGACAATTACACCATGTCTCTCAAGTTTGTCTAACTCTTTTTCAACTTGATCTTTGAGTGCATATGGAACTCGACGTGGCTTGATAAAAACTGGTTTGGCATCATCACGAATGGTAATGTGCGCTTCAAACCCCTTCATGCCTTCATAACTATCATCAAACAATGATTTATGTTTGGCCAAAGCTCGTCAAGTTGTTCTTTTGCATTTTGGTTGGTGTAAGTCATAGTATTTCTTGCAGTAACACTGAAAATTTTACCCCAATTTAACTTGACTTTTTGTAACCAATTTCTACCCAAAATTGTAGGTTTATTGTCATGATTTGCTACTATCATGGGCAATGTCATCTTTTGACCCTGGTACGCCACATTACAGCTCATCTCACCAACAATGTCGAGCATTTCGCCCGTATAAGTTTTCAGTTCCACCCTTGAGGGTGAAAAAGGCACATGTCTAAATTTCTCATTGTACACATTTTTGCTCATGATCGAGAAATCAGCAGCTGTATTTATCTGCATTAGACATGGTATCTTATTTACACACACTTCCACAGTGTAACCTTTCTCTCTTGTAGGTTTACCTGTGTTCATAGAGTACAATGAATATAAACCAGCATTGTTCTCATCATCACTGTCACCCGTAAAATTTTGTACTTTCCCTTTTGGTTTGCTTTTCTCGTGTATGTGGGATTTTACATGTTTCCCATTTGTATTTGCACGGCTACGACACACAGATGCAATTTGACCAATTTTCTCACATTTGTAATACTTGGACGTTTTAAATTTACATGTATGTGGAGCATGATTGCCTCCGCATCTATAACACACTATTTGTTCATTAGTCTTAGAGTTATTGACCCTTGAAGTTTCCAGCTTGCTGACGGTACCGCTGTCTTTGTCTGGGTTGCCACGTACATTACTGCTGGCAGGACGAAATTCCCTAGTTTTCCTTTCTGCCATCTCCATCGCCGTTGCAATTTGGCAAGCACGGGAAAACGTAAGGTCAACTGTGTTCAACAGCTTGTTTTGAATCCTCTCATCGATTAACCCACAGACAAATCTGTCTCTCAGTGCTCGGTTCAGAAAATCGCCATAGTTGC
>LD343696.1:700822-715777 GCA_001465055.1 Ptychodera flava | reverse complement strand
TATATATATATATATAACCGTACTCTCTGTACCCAAGTTCAGAGGTCGCCATAAAGCCATTATGGTGATAACCGGGAGGGCACATTGTATACATTTTGTGTATATATATAGGGCCTCGCTTTTGTAATACAACTTCAAAAAATTCATTATACAGACTCGTTTTGAGACAGCTGGGACTTGGTTTCATTTTCGAAAAGAACTTCAAAATGTTCATATCATGTTGGTCGCATGTGGATTTACATAAAAACTTTGTGTTCACAATGCTGCACAAAGCAGGGATTATGTGTTTCACAAGACATACAAGGATCCTAGTAGCCCAGCTTACGGTGGTGGACGGGAGGCGGTAGGCCTAGGAACACACAGTATCGTACGCAGTGCCATCGAGCTAAAAATACAATGACAGGGCTAAGAAGGATCCTGGCTAGCTGCAATAATCGTAGCCCAAGGGCCGTGCGCCAACTTTTTTCACGTGTATCTAGGCTATCGATATGAAATTACCACATATTAAAAATAGTCAATAATTGAAGCGTCTCCCCGCTTCGAGGGTTACTTGTTGTTTTTCTTATGAAAATTTAATGGCATTCATACATTTTTAGATTTGTTCAAAATAAAAGTCATGAAAATGTTACTACCAGTAGAACCATCGGATGGGATAAAAATGTTATTCATTTTTCATTGAATTATCTGCCATGTTATTGATTCTAAAAGTGTAAAAGTAATGATGAACCAAAAGATTTTCAGCCTCTCTGTCACGGAGCAAAACTTTTTAGCCCCCCCCCCCTCTGCTTCCCCTAGAATTGTCAAATCCCCCTCAAGTATTTGTGAAATGCAGCTCATGGATTGTTTAAAATGTTTGCTCCGACTTGATAGTGGGTAGAAATATTACAACAGAAAGAAAAAAATTACATTGATTCTTAAATAGGCAGGATACTTTGAAAAGTTGTGAAATTTTAAGCTTTCATATGATGAGGATCAAATTAATCGTATTAATATGTGGCATTGCAACAGGAGAGAGAGAGAGAGAGAGAGAGAGAGAGAGAGAGAGAGAGAGATCTTAAAGTGGCACTCCCTCTTAAAAACATTTTTAAAACACATTTTTTAACGCCAACGGTCGATATTTGACGTGGTGACTGCGCGCGGATCGCGAGATATCGATAAAAACATGTCCTCAAAAAATTCCGGGGCCCACCTAAATTCAGTTTCCGAACATCGAACGTTCGGCACTTTGGCCGTTGTCAACTAAGCTACGGAGAACGAGTCTACGCTGACGCTGCTGTACGCCACAGTACTACTCGCGTCTGTTATCGGTCATGCCCCTTGGGAGAAAGCCGAACCTGTGTGCATATACAAAGAGGTAAAGTCTCTTATGTGTGCAGTCCACTGAGAAAACAAATTCCATAGTGACTGTTGATTTAGTTTCTCAGTATCCTTAAAATTATTCTCATAATGTCAATAAAAAAGCATGCATCGCCACCGTGAGTGATAGGCCCTATGTAAGTTTTTCGTGCATAGGCTTTATTCAATTTGTGAACCAAACTCAATGTATACATTTTCCGAACGTTTAATAATCTTGTAGGGGACAATTTCGATAAAGTAACTGACAGCGTGGGTAATAAGTGTCAGAAATAGTAGTTTATAGTACGTGTCCAAATCTATTGCGAGGTGGTCGAGGCTACGTTCACCAATTGATAATCTTAATTGATGCATCGATTGTCTGTGACTCAATTCTGGTCGCTCACAGATTAACCCTTTCTACATGAAAACTGTCTGATTATTTAGAGTACATTTGACTTGACAAAAAAACCAACATTTCATAACGGAGACGACTTGACAAAAAAACAACATTTCATCACGGAGACACCCTTGATAAACGCGGTCGGAACACCTAGGTATAACAAATCTTCACACTGCACGGATAGCCGACCCGAGTCGACAATACAATACAATACAATGGCGTTGGATATTGACAGGATTTTAACATTTTGAAACTGAATATGGCAAAAACTACCTTGACGCGGTAGGAGATGATATCAATGATATAAATCTGAACTGTAAATTTCTTGCATATTCAAATCGAAAACATTTTTACGAAAAGGAACTTAGTTTCGGCCGACAGGCTGTCTCCTCACTGGCAGACGGCAAAATGTAGTAAAATCAGAGAAGGCGAATATTTTACACGTGAAAACTGATATCTAAGCTTATGTGGTATTTGTTAAAATATAATACGACTGATTGGGGATAATGAAAACGACAGGAGAAGTTTTAAAAAACTTACCTGAGGTAAAGGCATAATATTGTATATAAAGTCTTCACAGTGGGAGGTAAAATAATTTCGTTATTCGAACTTATTATGGACTCCCTAGCATATCGCCATTCCGTACAACAACAAACCTTCGGGGGATTTCGGGTCATAACCGGAAAAGATCGTAAAACTTTGGGATGTGAAAAATACGCTCGGGGGAAGACATGTTTTTATCGATATCTCGCGATCTGCGAGCAGTCACCAAGTCAAATATCAACCGTTGGCATTAAAATGTGTTTTAAAAATGTTTCCAAGAGAGAGTGCCACTATAATGCACAAAAAATAACTTGTTCTTTTTGTCCACTTTCATTTCAGAAGACCCTTCCCAAAGCAACACAGAAGACTATGTACAAGTTGGCATTACTGTACCAGTAATAACAGTAGCCATTGTAATCGCGCTAATCGTATTCATATTCAAATGCCGCAGGAAAAAATGCGGTAGAGCACATGGGTAAGCGTGTATATATACTTGTATTGACTGTACTCATCGCCAGAATTGTTTTAAATTTTCTTCCTTTGTACAATATTAATGCATAAAGTTTCTCAATCGACATATAAACTGGCTTAATAGGGTTAAAATGAAAGGTCGGACACATGAAAAGGGAGATTAACATAACATTTCATTTTCATTTTAGAATCGAGTAAAAATAGAGTTCAAATTGAAAATCGTGAAGACTTTGAAGTTCATATTAATCGACTTCTATTCGTGACACATTCAGTGTAAAAAATAAACTTTTGCATCCCTTAAAAGTGTTTTTGTTGCAATCCTTGCCGGAAACAGTGTGGATGAGGGTTTAATTTTGTAAAATATTAGTTTTGTATTTATACAAAATCTCGGAAAAACGACCAAAAAACTCATTAACTTTGTCAGTTTTCTTTAAAGCTTATTTGTAGGCGTACGTTGACATTAACCTTTACAAACACCAACACGAAATTTTGTTTGCTGTTCAGAGGTAAAAACGCACTTGTCACAATTCTATCTTGAATTGGAAATCTAAAGTTTAAGTTACAGTAGTTACGAAATTCTAGGTTCTACCAAATACGGAAAGTCAATGTAGGAGCAAAGTTAAAAAATCAGGTAGAGAAAAGTTTTGTTTTAAAAAGATTAGCAGCTTCGGTTGATGTAGTGCAAACATTGTGTAGCATTTTGCAAACCACGATCAATAATGCTTTGTTCACTGCAATGATTATTTAATTTTAGTTATCAACGGCCAAGAAATGGTTCATCGTAGACTCACTTGAGGATTGACGATGATTCATAGGAGTAAAGCCAAGTCAGAAAACTATGCAAGAAACAAATATATACTCTGAAAGCATGTGATGGAATGTCGATACTGGCGATGAATCCGGACAATGATGCATCATATTAAAATACGTTTTGGATGATAGCGGCCAAGGTATTGCAAGTGACCTTGACAAATGGATAGCCCTGATGAATTTAGATTCAAGTAGTATGCCAATGCAGACGATTTCTTCATTCCTGAGGAATTAGCCTTCCAGACGTAACACCAAATATAAAAGAGCGACCATCATTTTGAGGCGCTATGTCACACGAACTGCATAATTGATTAACTACCTGCTGTAGATACACGCAACTGTAGGAATACAATACCGGGGTCGATTCAAGTTCCATCGACATTTCGAACGCCGTTAGCGACGGGTATAAATCTTGTAGTCTTCCGGGAATAACTATCAAATTAGGAGTATTTTGTCATAACTTATGATTTGTGCTGTGAATTCCGCTGTTAAGGGGAACTATCATTATAGATTTGCTTTCTTGTATGAATTATGTGTACCCGATTCTGTTCAGTTACAGCCGAACGTCGAATTACACTGGATTGTTGTACCATATTATTGAGATGTGTACATTTTGGCATATTGTCATTAAAGGGCGTCGTCGGAACTGCTTCTGTGTGACTTTTTCGTTAACAAACAGTGTATATTCAATGCACGATATCCCAATCTATATGAATCACGTCTACTAGCTGAAATATTTAAATTGAACAATGTGTCAAACATGTAGCACGATTGGAACTAAGTTGGGATAATTGGATTTTCATATTTTTCAAATTTCTCAAGATTGTAAGGTGTCCTATAGCTGAATGTTGCAATATTACAAATTACTCATAAAATAAATGTATAAATTGAAAAGAAAAGCAGATGAGCTTACATTTGCAGATAAAACTGACCTTACTTAACTATCCAATTATCCAAAATTAGATGACTAGTGTTACGTTGTAATGAATATGTTTTAACTTCTTTTAACGTCCATTAATCGCCAAAGAACCTTGAATACGGTATTTTCGTCGGTTACAATTGTCCCTAATGACCTATAAGGGCAATTCCACCAAATCTCCTTTCTAATTATAATGTATAATACACCTCATAAACAGATATTTGGACTCTCAAAATTTCACTTTACTTTTTTCTGTACCACTTGTTAAGCTCATTTTGGAACTCGTGGAGTCAATTAAATTTTCACTGGCTTATTTATATGGAAATATAAAATTGTTATTTTACTCCTTAGAATTAACAATTGGTTCGCAGCTATATAAATATTGGGTGGTTTGTGTATTATTGATACAGAAATGGAAAGGTTAAAAGATTCCCCCCACAGAAAATTTGAGTAAACGTTTTAGTTCTTCAGTTTCTAGTACCATAATAACTCACAGAATAGGTAAATGCATCTTAAGTTAAAGCTTGTGTCCTCTGAAATACAGTAGAGGTAGTTTCAAAGATATTTGATATTTGACCAGTGTTTCAGCCATCATAATGGGCTTTATCATGTGATATGTGAAAAATTATTCGCGTCTTACCCTTTTGCCAAGTGACCAATTTGAAGTAGAGAAGATACAGACAAAACCATAAATGATGATCATATTAAGTAACAGGGTAAATGGAGCATTGCATCCACTCGTACATTAGTAGACATTACGATGGGTTTACATTTCTCTTGTATGTAAATAACCACTATTAGATGTATGTTTACGACTACAGGCGAAGATGGGGAAAACTTACACTGCGGCCCAAAAGCATGTCTGAATGTCAAGTACTCCGCGAAGCATAATTCCTATCGCACAGCGCTATCGGCCGGTCGCTATTGACAACCGCGAACATTGTATCAATTTATTTTCAAAAGATTATCGATCGAAATCTGCTTGGGTGCTGCTCGTGTTATTCAGGTCACGCCATAAATATTTCCAAAATAACCCCTATATTTTGACTTATTTACCATAACATCAAGGTTTCTGTTGGTTTCTTGTACTTAAATGAAATTGACGACACTTTTTTCAGTTTTTGTGATACTTTTACGTTTCAGTGTATTTTGGCACGCTTCGGCCTAGTTTGCCACCACTGTGAGCCGGGAACGACCGGCGAGTATGCGACACAACAATGTATCAATTTCCGACAAAAGAATATCGATCGATAACGTTCACTGCACGATTGCAGTGGAGACCCTGCGTTCTTTTGCCTCCGTTCTGTGTTATTTTTTCAGTTTACTGGAATTTTCATAGTTCATATTCGCTAAAATTTTGTGTAAACTACGACAACTTTACAGGTATTTGGTCTGTACAACTTCAGAGACGCTTACTGATTAAAATGTGCCAATTTGTGACCCTTGTTCTATTCTGTGTTTGTAAACGCCGTCAGATCGCCATTTTATTCCGGGCAAGAGTTTATTTCATTGATCGGAATAAATAAAATGCAAATAAAACAAGTTCCGTTATGAAATCGAAAAATCTAAAACCACAGGAATTGTGTATATCTATCAAAGGATCGCTGTGCCGCTTTTCACCATCATTGGTTCAGATTTGAAAAATTTGAACCTGAGAGAAGTGTGCAACCTGTTCGGTACATTAGACGCCATTGTTTTCTATGGGAAATCGAGCTTATTCGCCACAAATGCATTTGAAAAACCCGCTGACTTAACTTTTTCACTTTGCTGTTATTTCTTACAATATTTCAGATAACACATCTCTTGAAGGTTAACTAAAAGTCTATGATTTTACTTTTTTGAGTTTCTCTCTTGTTTTTCTGAGATGACGAGTTAACGATCATTTGGCTGTTGACTGTGTTTTCACCTATTTTTGCACATGACTATTATCGCTTGGGTATTTTTTGAATTCCTCCTTCAAATTCTTGCCAAAATACTATAATGGAAAGGGCAACATGTAAGGGAAATGGAATCTGCAATTCTTTTATAAATATTTACCTTTGCAGTGAGGAAATTCGGCGAATTTTTTAACATGACGTCGAAGGTGGATTCGACCCTCTGTACGCGTACTTCGCGTTGTGTGGCTAAAAGTTCGTGACGCTTTCATGGGACAAAATGAGGGGCTTTTGGGCTGCAGTATTAGCGAGCTGACATCCAGGCCTTAACTATGTTGTGAAGCATTTAGTAGTGTGAAGTTACATAAGGAATCATTAGCATATTTAACGAACTTTCAAAATTAGTGATATGACTGTAAAATTATGGCACGAACAGATATTGATTTGATAAATATGTAATCGTCGTGTGAAGCACTGTGACGTGTCAAGTTAATGAGTGGCTCATTTACATATTTAATGAAGTTTTATAATTAATCATATAACTCTGAAATGACTGAACCAAATGTGATGAAATCTACAGCATTTACTCTTCTCACAAATATATGACTGTGTTGTGAAGCTTTTAGCAGTGTGAACCTAATTAAGGGTTCATTTGCATATATCATGAACTTTGCAATTCGTGATATTACTCTGAAATTATGGCACCAAAATTACTGAAACAGGCTACATATATTGATCTGATAAATATCTTATTGTCTCGTGAAGCACTGAGCCGTATTAAGTTATTGGATACCTCATTTGCATTTCAATAATGAAAATTTGTAATTTGTCATAAAACTCCGAAATAACTGCACTATATATGATGAAATCTACAGCAGGTACTGATCCGACAGATATATGACTGTGTGTTGAAGCATTTAGTAGTATGACGTTTATTAAGGGTTCATTTGCATATTTAATGATATAACTCTTAAATTATGTCATCAAATATAGTGAAACCTGCTACAGATATTAATCTGATAAATATCTAATTGTCGCGTGAAGCACTGAGCAGTGTCAAATTAATTAAGGGTTCATTTGTATATTTAATGAATAAGTAATTGATCTTACTCCGAAATTACAGCATTAAATTTGATTAAACGTGACAGAGATGTTGATCTGCTAGATATCTAATTGTCCCATGAAGAATTGAGCAGTGTCAAATTAATAAACAGCTCATTTGCATAGAAACTGTAGTTTTGTAATTAGTGATTTAACTAGAGAGAACTGCTCGAAGGTTGATGAAATATGCTACATATTATGATCTCATAGGTATCGAATTGTTCTGTGAAGCTTACCACTATGTAATGAACTTGTTGTTAACCACGTAAGCACATTCATTTCACGTCTAGTAATTGTTTACATTTATGAGGTTGATACGCGGATTGTCCTGGCAGAACGATCAGGGCAAAATTCTGATGGTTTTCTGTCAAAGGAAGACAAACTAGGCCAGGGCATATGAAGATCATTTTACTTATCTGGACTAGACTAGACTATTGGTATAAAATTTACTATGATTAAAAAAAATGTCAGCAAGAAGTGGTGCAAAATGTGTGCCCATCGTGCATGCCATCGTCAGCGTGCGTTTATTTTGGTGTTGCTTAAATTAATCTAACATGCATGATTGTTTCTTTTTATCATAAAGTGCCTTTTAATGCAGGAAATTTGTGTCTCCTGCGATGAGGAAATTGTTATTTTCGAGATAGAGATCTCAAATGTATGGATAGATCTGACATTCTTTTATTGGTTTATAGGAAACCGATGTACATGATATATCTGTTAAAATTTTAGTATCCGGAGTTGTTTTATCCACATATTTTGCGGACTTAATTGATCAGTAACACAGAAGACAAAGGTTAGGCCGAAATCCAGGGGGAATGGCATGTCCAGGCATCATGGCGGCCTTTCCCGCGAAGCCAGTTGCAGATTTGAATGACGGAAACATGGACCCCTTACGGGATCATGCCGCGCATCAGGCAACGTGGTACCATGGTCCCTCCGGATCTGTGACAGCAACCCAATGGAACTTTATTGAACGTTCGACAAGCAAAAAAAAAACCTAGTTGGAAATGGCAATTCTGAAGTGTATTCGAGTGAGCTCACTTTTTTGTTTGTTGATGTTGTAGGTTTGTTTTATTTCAATGGTGGTGGGTGGGAAGGAATTTGTGATATGAACGTCAGTGTGGAGTAAGTTGAATGGCTGCAACGTGGCAATGAGCAGGGGGTGTTACAATGGTTCTACTCCGGAATAAAAAAGACGCGATGCGTACGCCGTTCTACATACTCAGTACGCCCAAATAATCACGTGATGCTGGTACAAACAAACCCACATGTGTACTGAACGCGTACGGAAATACACTTACGTCTGTGCGCGTTTGCGCACATGGCTTTGTTTGTACCGTGGTCGATTCGAATTCCGGGTTTGGCCTATTGGTGGCTCATTGGGAATGATCCAATTAGGTACCAGATTGGGTGTCCTGCAAGTATGCATGGCATGGTGATGACGAGTCTCAGGTGGATCTGACATTCATCAGTGTACAGTGTTGACGTGTGGCTATAGTACAGGGGTGATATGAGTCCACTGTGAATTCGCTTGCACAGATTAGAAGATGTGGTCAAAGTCGCCGTGCCCTTACTCAGCGTTAACAATGATTATAGAAGAGCCATAAATATTCATTAACGCAAAGAAATGACACGGAGACAAACGTTTGGCCAAAATCTAGGGCATGTCCAGGCGTCGCGGCGGCCTTTCCCGTGAAGCCAGTCGCAGATTTGAATGACATCAAGGGAGGACAGCGTGTTACCAAGGGCTGCTTACTGCCATTGCATGAATGCACAGCGTCGTGGCGGCCTGGAAGGCAACACGGACCCCTTATGGGATCATGTCGCTCGTTGGGCAACGTACTACCAAGGTCTCTCCAGATCTGCGACAGCAACCCCCAAATTAAGACCAAACAGGTGGGCTTGCTGTCACGGCGGGGATGCATGGCGGCCTGGAAGGCGACACAGACCCCTTCACAGGATCATGTCACGTATTGGGCAACGTGGTACCATGGTCCCTCCAGGTCCGCGACAGCAACCCCTAAAAGCAAGACAAAACAGGCGCTCTTGCTGCCTTCGAAGGGATGCATGGTGTCATTGGCGGCATGGACGGTGACATAGACCCTTTACAGGGGTAAGCCTAATTCACATGCCACGTGCCGCGAGCCAGAAGTAGTTGCATTTTCACTCCAATTTAATTCTTTGATTCATTTTCATGAATAAATTAACATTCGGGCTTCAACGCTGCCTTCTAATGCATGAACTGGGGACCAGCGAATGACCAGCGAATTCTGTGCATATGCAGAAAGGGACTCGAGAGAAATTATAGGGAGTGAGGGCAGTATTTTTCAAAATCACACTTCACGTAAATTTGTAACATTAAAAATTGATCAATCAAAATTCTGTTCAACGATTTTGTAGACCATATGTTAAGGTTGCTATAATTGGGTCCTATGTGACTGGTATGGGCGTAAACCTATTGACAGGTATCAATCAAAACTTTGCAAACAGGTTTATTTTGTGGGCAAGTCCACCATCCTGCCAACTTGTAACAATCAAAATGTCACCAAAACGCTGTATTTCGCACGCGTGCAAGTAAACCACAGTCCCACCACAACATAGGCTACGGGCAGGCCTACCATGAACGCGATAGGCATACTCGTGTCAGGCCAGGTCAACATTGATTTTCGAAACACGATACGGTCTTAGGCTGTGTTAGTGTCCTAATCACGGACAGAAGACGACTCTCTCTTTATACCTCCATGCATAATCAAATGCATTTCAAGTTTACCACAATGACACTAACCGGAGATTTTCCTTTCTTGTTCAACGAATTTCAGGCTGGAACCACAGTCCCTTCACAAACGTACATGTAACCAAAGGGCCCACTATCGCATAACGGTGATAAAAGCCTGTCGTTTCGATGCATTGTGCAGGATCAGGACTCTGCCTCAGCTGATTTTAAGTGCAGTGTCGTTCCAACGTTTCGATGCATTGTGCAGGATCAGGACTCTGCCTCAGCCGATTTTAAGTGCAGTGGCGTTCCAATGCATAGGGCGATACTATTCGTTAAGGGGCAAAAATCAGCACGTGTTGCAATAAAAAGCCGCTAAAATTAGAAATGTCATATGGACATTCCCATAGAACAAAGTGAATTTTCCCCACTCCAGACATGCTGCATATCAGATCTCGCGATATACTGTTGTTGCAATTCAAACTGGATTAAGTAAACACAGATAGAGTGCGTATCATTAACTTCAATTATCACGGTAATTACAGGGATATGTTTATAACAACCCCAAGCGGTCTTCCTACATGAATGCTTCTCTCTTCCCTTTCAGTCCATTGCACATTACGGAATACGATCGCGGATTTTCAGTATCTCTGGCTTGTGATGCCGGAAATATTTCTACTCTATTCTTATCTCGAGTAGACTATTTTGTGTTCTAAATTTTAGCATGGCTGGTAAGATTAGTGCTTGTGACAGAAAATCCATTGCTTCAAAAAAGCCATGCTGATGGTTTGTAGTATTGCACAGAATATGCAGCATTTTGTGGCGCAACTCGCAACATTGCGCTTAAGACGGGAAAATAGAGAAAAACTAGTATTATCAGCCAATAGTATTTTACGTTGTCTTTTCGGCATCGCCTTTGAGTGTGAATTGATTCCGACCTAGCGATCACGTGAACGGATAGCGTATCCTGTAGTAGCCAACTTTTCTACCTACACGCTGTGTTATTACCGTAACATTTGTTGTTCCGCATTACTTCAATGTACTTTCTGGTTATGAAAACAATTACTGACACCCTTTCCCAGATATCACTGTAATTCACCATCAGTTTGTCACAAAGATCGCAAAGGTTTTGTGCCAAAGTGGACAAATTTACCGGTCTTTATATACCAATAAGTTTGAATACAATGAGAACACGGCCGTTGGTAAACTTCTCCACTCTGCGACAACTCGGCTCCGAGACAAAGTCGGCCTCTCGAGGTGTCAAAATTGATCAAACTCAAAAAACTTTATTCCATCTAATTAATTTCAATCCCCGACTTTTGTAAGTTTGGCCTAACAAAGGTGGTGTTCATATGGATATTGTGGTGTTGCCTGAATATACTCTAGGCATGTATAAACGAACGCAATTGCTAGATTCCATATACTCTTTTTAATTAGGCCCTCCCTCCCTCCCTATAATTTCTCACGAGTCCCTGGCACGCGTCAGGCGGCACGTGAATTAGGCTTACCCCCTTACAGGATCATGCTGCACATTGGGATACGTGGTACCATAGCCCCTCGAGATCCGCGACAGCAACCATAAGAGTAAGACCGAACATACGCACTTGCTGCCACTGCAGGGATGCACGGCGTCATGGCGGCCTGGATGGCGACATGGACCCCTTACGGGATCATGCCGCGCCTTAGGCAACGTGGTACCGTGGTCCCTCAGGATCTCGATAGCAACACCCCTTCAATTATGAGCAACCAGAGGCACTAGTGACCGAAG
Source organism: Ptychodera flava (assembly GCA_001465055.1). Classification (NCBI taxonomy): domain Eukaryota; kingdom Metazoa; phylum Hemichordata; class Enteropneusta; family Ptychoderidae; genus Ptychodera; species Ptychodera flava. The sequence continues at coordinate 703,843 of LD343696.1, read as the reverse complement.
AATTGCATCATCATTGGTCGTTGTTGATGCTGTTATTGTCTGCAGTCGCCACAGAGTGAGTACAGTCATGTTGCAGTTGTCCAGTATCTTATCATAGTCTGAGATCTTGCAATTAGTCATCCTCTGTGTCTGTCTGGGGAGGTCAGGTCAAAGGCTACTCTCAGACCAGTGCCCCCACTGGCTCGTCACTGCACTATGTACCACAGTCGCTGTTGTTGTCAACTAGTAGTCGCCGATTGTTGTTGTTATGCGTGGGATCATCGGAGGTCTTGGTTGGAAGTCAATGTTATGCACGGCAAGAATGCCACCTTCCGATCATTTATTTATTTATTTATTTTGCACAAAATGATACATAAAACACCATAAAAAGAACAAAATTTTGCATGGATTACACAGAAAAGTCTAAAGACATTTCTATTGTGGTCCATATTTAAACAAAGACTAACTAAAGAATGAAAAAAATACACAGTGAGAAATCCGACAACAGAGAGTAAAACAAGCTCTTCCAAAAGATAAATAAAACGGACCAAAATCCTCTGTAAAATCACAATATAGATTAAATGAAATCTCTTCTGATACGATCGACATAAGAATCTTGCAAATGTCGTTTTAGCTTTTTTTTTAAAATTGTAATTGGAATCAATATTCCTTATACTACGTGGGAGACAATTCCATGACTGCGAAGCTAAGCACTGAAAACTTATTTTAAAATAATTTAGCTCCTCCCCTGGGATAAAAAGTGAGTTATTCCAAAAATGTATTATGATTGCATACATTATGTCTGGTGATAAAATTTGATGCTAGGTAGGATGGAGCTCGACCCCTTATTATTTTATGCATTCGAACCAGTTTCAGATACAACACTCTTTGCTCTACACAAAGCCACCCAAGTTTTTCAAAGTGAGCTGGCCCAATATGTTCCCTGGCTTGCATATCTAGAATAAACATTATTATCTTATTTTTTGCTGTTTATAGTCTATGTTTACTGACAACCTTGATACCAGTAGGAACAGGCATAATAAAAAAGACAATTAATGACACTAGTAGCAAAAAGTTCACGTGTGTTCCTGTACAAAAAAGTGACATTAGCGAAACAAAAACTTAAGACCAATGTTTGCCCTCTGAATTTTTTGTGTGGCCATACTCTCTCCTGAGAGTGTTTGGTCCAAATCGGCACCCAAATAATTAAAAATATCTTTGGCGATGACATTGGTATCATTTCAGACTATTTCCAGCTTAGACTGTTCTTTTAAGAAATGATTAGAGCCAAATACAATTGACTCCGTTTTAGAAAGATGAAAAGACAATTTGTTATCCACTAACCATTCATTCAAACTTTGAAATTCAAAGCTTAGTTCCTTTTGTATTTAACCAATATCATCGTCAGAGACCATCAGTGCAGAGTCAAAAAAATGTTTACAGTTTACATCAGAACATAAGTTGTTAACATATATAGAATCGGAATCGGACCCAGTATCGATCCTTGAGGCAGCCCACAATTAATCTGATTAAATGTAGACATATGAGTATTTACGTTGACCACTTGCTGTCTGCCAGTCAGATAAGAACTGAACCAACGAACAGCTTCATGACTCAGGCCCAACGCTTTCAGCTTATCTAATAAGATCCCATGATCCACGGTATCAAATGCGTTCTGCAGGTCGATAAGCACCATCCCTGTTCGTTTACCCTGTTCAATTTGGTGTTTAATATAATTAGTGATGTAAATCAAGCATGTATCAGTATAGAACCCTGGTCTAAATCCTGATTGAAATTCATAAAGTAAGTTGTTTTTCAATAGGTACTCTTTTAGCTGATCATTAATTATTCTCTCCAGAACTTTAGAAAAGATGCTTGTAATAGAAACTGGCCGATAATTACCTTCAAAAGTTTTGTCATCCTTTTTGTAAACTGGGACAACTTTGGTATTCTTTAAATCACTCGTAACAACTTGTTGATGGATTGATAAATTAATAACATGAGTTAGAGGAGCAGCAATTTGCTCAATGCCGTCTTTGATAAATTAGGCTGGAATATTTTCTAAACCTGTCGATTTAGTTCTGTCAAGCGAGGAAAGATGCTCATAAACAACAGAGTCACCAACAACGGACAGTTTAGAACCGTTTTCTACAACTCCTTTGTCAGAGTAAAAATATTTCACGTGTTCTATGCCAAACTTACTAGGCATAGGGGTAGTTTGTCAACAAGTGAAGACGTTGTACAGAAGAAGTGATTAAATCTTTGTGCAACTTTTGTTTTATCAAAGCAAACCTCATTGCCTCTAACCAAGCCAATGTTTGTAAAAGTAGAACCAATTTTTTTAAGGGGGACTCCCAGGCTTTCCTAGATTTTCCAAACCTCTTTGCTGTTCTGTCCACAGCACTAAATCGATATGACCCCCTTCCCAAATTAATGCAGTGTGCTGTTGTGACTGAAGCGGATTAGATGAATTATGAAAAGCGAAAGAGAGCCAATTACTCAAAGTCTTTGCAGTAACGAGTACAGTGCTGAAACACACTAAAAGATCATGCCAGTTACCACTGCAAAGTCCACGAGGGAATATATACAGTGAATTGCTTTGAAACATTGGCATTAGACAAACCAGACATACCCGTACGAAAGATCAAAACTTGCTACATATTAGTACATATATGTTACAAATTTGATACACACTTTAATTGAACATGTGAAATATGCACCAAGTTTGTACTAGTTTGGTACACACTATGGGATTTTCACCATGGTAGTTGTGAAATTTGTACCAAGCTTGTAGATATATGTGAAATACAAATCAAGTTTGGTACGAACTTCAGATTTTTTAAGCTGTCCCACGTGGCACTGTTTTGTCACAGAATTGAAACAATGATCGAACTATGTACCCTGTGTTCATTGTACAAAATGACAAATTAATTCCTTTTTATTCAAAAAAATTGTAAATACTCTCGGTTGTTAAACACATATGAATTAGGTTATGCGTGGAATGCACAAATTTATAAAACAATGGAGGTAGCTACCTCCATA
>LD343696.1:675071-691177 GCA_001465055.1 Ptychodera flava | reverse complement strand
AAATTATCACTTGCCCGTGCGTGGCTTGCTACAATTCTTTTGTTTCAAAACCACGCCATGAATAAATTAAAATGATAACAACGGCTCAATATTACGATTGGTTGAAATACATCAGAACATGGGGGTAGTACGCAGAATACCTCCATGAAAAAATATGTTACTGGGTAATTCTTGTAAATGTGTAAATGAGTGAGATCATGTCGTCGATACTGTGCTGGTATTTCGTGGCGCCAGCATTGTTAGAGTCCAAACAAAGAAACATCAGCTTGATCACTCGCGTCCCAGAACGCTAATGTATTTTGAGCGTGAAATATTACTATTCTGTGCGCCAATTTGGAAGATTATGACAATAGCACAGCCCCTCTACTGTAGTGATAGCCAGCTTTGGAATTTGACTTGTGCCCACATGAGCAATGAAGTCACCCCAAGTGAATAATTATCGAATTTCAAAGCAATCGGCTTTACGGTTTCAGAGGAGAAGGCAATTGTTGACTGACCACAGATGGACAGACGACAAGCGAGAAAGTAGCCTATTTGATAAGCTCTGAGTCCTTGACAGCAGAGCAAAAATATACGAGAAAATTGCAAAAAAATACAGATAAATAAATTTCACCACAATTTTAATAAATCTGACAGAGGTCAACCAAAGGATCATGCATATAAATTTTCAAAACAAAATGATTTTTTTGACCAAAAACCCTAAAAATTGCCCCCAAATTACAACCATAGAAAATTAACCACAATTCGGCTATTGTTGGCTTGGTTGTTTGACTGAATTGAATTTTGCTAATGCATTTTATAACAATACAGATATACAAATGATTTAGCTACACTAGCCCTGCGTACAGGTCTGTGTGTTCTCGGCGTTATACGGCCTCCACCAAAGCCTTGCAACGGTCTATGGAGATAACTACATGTACATGTAGGGCTCTGCGGTCCGGATCCGGACTGCAACGAAAAAACGGTCTTTTTTTGACGAAATTCTGCTCTATCGAGGCAAAATCCTTTCCCTGCCTACCTTTACCTCCTAAACGACCCAAGAAATGGTGCGATTAATTTCTCCTAACGTCCAAAACCGTTCGTTTTCTGAAACATAACGTACTCGACAGGTTGTTTACGACTTTACCCATGGAGGTCGCCATTTTGAATCTCGCTAGCGCTGCAAGACCCCAGTTATCTCAATAGACTGTTGCAGGGCTGTGGAGGAGGCCGTAAAACGCCAGGAACACACAGACCTGTACACAGGGCTACAGCTACACTTACCTTGAGTAATGTAGATGGCATCAAGGATGGTTTTTGTCACCATTCTGCTACCATTACATCGCAAAATTTGAATTCGTGTCAACCACCGGTGGCACATACTTGAATAGATCCGTAGACTGTACAGTGACGCCGTCTCGAGATTCGAATCGCCCAGTCTTCGTGGACATGCAGAGGAATCCGCTACAATGGTATTTTACAGACTCAACTCATTTTCTGACGTCTGAATCGTTCTCACCAAACACCAAAGTCATGATTTCTTGTGTGAAAATGACAGCGATTTCACGGCAACGGAGACAGCTAACGTGGAAAATGAAGCAGTTCAAACCGACGTTCAAACTGATCAAGCCTCGTTCTGGTTCATAACGGAAGTCAAGCGTCGACCCCGTCTCACTTGCGATCAGAAGATTCGATTCGCTGGAATTTTTCGGCAACTAATTGAAATTTCTGTGCACAAAATTTATACGACAATTACGGTTACTATTCTTTGTTTAGAACAAAAACAAGCGTTTTTAAGGCGTTCGTTTAATGACATCTGACATCACATGACTAACCTTTGACACAGAGTCAGCTGTTGCACAGAGCCACCATGACAGAGCCCAGAGTACTATGAGCGTAGAGTAAGTGCAAACCTAACTTATTTCGTGCGTCCATCCTTAAAATATTTCATGAAAGTTACTCAAGATGCTTTTAAAGTCTACCGGTAACTAATACTTTGTCAGGCTTTAGTTTTGCAGCGAGGCATTCTTGTAAACCCGGAAGTAAGCGCCATGAAGGTTGCTATAACCATGGCGGTACCTCTGCTACCTTCATGCTATAACGTAGAATGACCGTGAATTTAAATATTTTTTCCATTACTGAAACTCAATGTGTTTGTGTCATGGGGCTGACAATTAACCACATGGTTGTTTGACTTCGACAGTAACTGCTTTCAATTCACTCGATGTTGAAAACAAAAACAAAATACATGAAGATCTTATTGGTCCAGTGCTCGTGATTATGAGTCGTCAATTTAAACAATGAATGTTTACAAACAAAGATGACATTGGTTTTTTTTTACAAATATGTCAACGTTAGCACAGTTGAGCATGGATGTAAAAAATAGATTTACATCCATAAGTTGAGCAACTGCATACATTAATCGCTTCTTTATTTAGCTCCGCATTTTTTTTGGTAAAAAAATTTCTCTAAAACCCCATGTCCGATTGCTTTGAAATTTGATATGCAATTCACTTGGGGTGACCTCAGTTAGGTTTGTTCAAATCAAGGTGACATTTTTATATCTGTACTTTAAGGCAATTTTTGTCATTTTTGTTCAAGAAATATTGAAAATCTTCAAAACTTACAAGTCACATAGCTTTGATATTTGATAGATAGGTCCATAAGGAGCTTGTCCAGATATGTTCACATTGTGCAGAAATACATAAATTTCTATTTTCAAGATAATTTTTGTCAATTTTGGTCAAACTATTGTTTCCGCCAAAACTACTTGCCTTATAGCTTTGATATTTGGTATACAGGTTCATAGGGATAATAAAAATGTTATGCTTTCAAACGATGATGACATCTACAATATTGTAATTTCAAAAAATGAGTTTCTCAAAACTTAGGAGTCTGATAGCTACGACATTTTGTTATGCTGGTCACAGATAAGATGTGATGTATTTTATAAACCTGCCCTTCAGGAAAAAAAACTAAATCAGAAATACACATATATTAAACATATTCATCTCATGTAAACAGTGCATGACCTGGAATCCGCTCTCAGACTTACCTGCTTCAAACATGAATGCAAAAAAATATCATGTTTGATATATGTATAAACAGCACTAACAGAAGTGTCCTTGGGCATAAACACTTCAGCAGCTATTTGTAAACACCTTTTGTGCATTTTGATTTCCAAATATCATGCACTGTGTATGAATCTGGCATGCTAGAAGCAAGTTTTCACTTTGTCATTTCGGTAAGGGTTTCTTATCATAATCCAAATAAGGAATCGTGTATTAACATAATTCCAGTTTGTAAGTTCATGGAGCTAGGCCGCCCGCAGAAAAAACATGTCCTGAAGTCACTTTGCACATCTTGCTGACGTAGACATCTTAGCAACCGTTATCTAGCTACCCATCTTTCTTGCACACGGCACTTGACCTCTGCCTTTCTTCATGCTAGCTCCAGGTCCAAGTTCATTCATTCTAGGCCATCAGGCTGCCTGCCAAGCTAATACAACACTCCCTGCCGCTCGTCTTTTGTCACTCAGGCCTCCATTCATTGCAGTATCTACCAGACCCCAGCGTCGACAATGCGTCCTCGAAAATGAACCAAGAAGTCTATGCCGTACGTAACGCCGTACGTTCGTCTAGTAACCCGTGCAAGATCTCAGGGACGCAAGGGGCATCGTCCACACTTGACCGCCTCACTGCCAAACAAGGTCAGACCACACCAACTGCACCGGCCACTGTAGAGACAGCTGCTCTCGGTCTCCAACAACCTCCATCAGTTGCCATCAACATGCCACAAGGCGAAACTCCAGTGTCAACAAATCAAGTACCACCTCAATTGGGAGCTGCGGCAATGGAAATGTTTTCCGCCTTGCAGACCTCGATTGCCAATATGGCCGCCAACATGGCCAACATAGCAAATCTGCTGCAGCAATGCCCTCTCACCGACCTGCGGGGACAAGCCTTTACTTCCGGCAACAACAACAGCCCCAAGCAGAACCAAGATGGCAGTGCCAAGGCAGCTCACTATCCGTCCGTTCAAGTGACTCATCCAGGGGTAAATTCAGTCGTGCTGGCCTCAAACTTTTATGTTAACAACCTCCTCCAGGGCCGCGGCGTACCATCCGAAAGGCTGCCAAACGTCAAACTGGTTTCACCTGCTATTTGCCGGGATATTCTTTTGGGTAAGGATATCAATCTTGCTTGCTTACTTACAACTGGCTACAATTACAACGATGGCAAACAACATATCATCATCAACAATGAAGCTCTGTCGCTGAAACCCCTCCAGGACGGAAGGATAAATAGACCTCTCACCATTCCTGAATTCATTCAAGCTTTCACCGTCTATAGAAACGTTGTGTGCGAGGCATTCCCTTTTCTTCAAGCAGAACTCGATGCATACGTGGCGAACATTGTTGGCATGTCAAAATGTTTCAGCGGTTTCGCCTTCTACGAATACCATAGCGAATTTTCTGCCAAGGCAGCTGCACTCTTGTTAAATCATGGCATCAAAGTAGACTGGGGGGTCCGCGATTTGCTCATTTATACTTCGACATTCTCCGGTCTCAAGGCCAACCTTTGCAACGTCTGCAATAGTACTATGCATACTATCGAAGTCTGCCCACACCTCGAGAGTAAGAGACCAAGCAGCAATCCCATAAGGTTCCAATCACCTTCATTGACCGTCGACAGAAGCGGGAGAAGAAGCTCACCTACCGGGGTAAGGAAATCTGCAACAACTTCAACTCCCAGTCTGGCTGCAAACGAAGTAACTGTGGTTTTTCCAACGTGTGTTTGACATGCTACTCATCCGAACACTCAATCAGCACATGGAAAATGCTGACCTAAGGACCAAGCTTATAGAGCCTGACTACACGATACGACACCTTCATTGAATTTTGACACTCTTGCACTATCAAAACCAATTAACATTGGTACCCTTGCCTCTGAAATTTGAAATCACCCCAACAAAGGATTCATCAATTACCTGCTCACAGGACTCTCCGGAGGATTTCACACAGGCATACGTTGTAAACTTTCCTCATCCCTCATCTGTCGCAAACTTCTCTCGGCCAGACAGGATCCTGATTTTATGTCGCAGCAAATTAATTCTGAACTGCAAAAGGGCTATCTTATCAGCCCTTTCACTACACCACCGTACGCCAACTATCGCTTTAGCCCGCTAGGTATCGCAGAGAGGAAATACTCAGCCAAAAAGCGCCTAATCGTCGACTTGTCATCCCCTCACGACAACAAAGAAACACCCAGCATCAACGACTTCATCGACAAACAGGAATTTTCACATTCCTATGTAAAGATAGACGATGCCATCGCAGCCATTCAACAGGCCGGCCAAGGAGCATGGCTGTGCAAAACGGACATTGCCGATGCTTTCAAGCTCATCCCAATTCATCCCTCACTATGGCACTTTTACGGCATCCACTTGAACAAACTGTTCTATTTCTTCACCTGACTGCCCTTCAGGTCACGCTCTAGCCCTAAGATCTTCGATCACCTTTCCAAGTCCATCTGCTGGATTGCTCAAGAAAAGTTTGGTATCGAGGTAATTTTCCACCAGTTAGATGACTTCCTAACGGTCGACGAACCATCCTTCGATGCAGACCGCACTATGGCCTTAATTACTCAAATCTTCAAGAGACTCTGTGTACCCATTGCACCACACAAGGCCGTTGGCCCTGTTACTATACTAGAATAACTCGCAATAGAGCTTGACACAGTGAAAATGGAAGCGCGGCTCCCTCACGATAAACTCTCTGGAATAGCCGCCCTACTGCAGACGATCTTATCTCACCCCACGTGTACAAAACGAGAACTGCTAAGCCTCCTAGGGCACCTCACCTCGCATGCTGAGTCATTATACCCTTGCGTACTTTCATATCGCGCCTAATCGAAATCTCCAAAGGAGCAGGGAAACTCCACTACCACATCCATCTGACTGCCGAGAGCAGACTTGACCTTCAAATGTGGCACCGCTTTCTCTCCAACTGGAACGGAGTATCAATGTTCCTTGACTCCCATGCCACAAGAGCCTCAGCAATACAGCTTTTTACAGATGCCAGCAGTATTGGCTTTGGTAGGTATTTCCAGCGGCAATGGTTTCATGCATACTGCCACCCCCCATCTCAAGCTTGACACCAACCGTGAGCTCTCCATTGTCTTTCAGGAACTCTACCCAATCGTCATTGCAGCCATACTTTGGAGTCAAGCATGGGCCTGCAAAAACGGTCCACATTCTCAATAAAGGCCGCTCCAAGTCACCACCAGTCATGAAACTGATGCGCACCCTTGTCCTTTGCGCTGCCTCACACAATTTCATGTTCCATGCTGACCACATACCAGGAAAATATAACATAGTTGCTGATTCTCTTTCTCGTTTCCAGCCAACGCAACACCCTGCAAACTACCCTCCAACATCATGTTCAACTGAATAGGGCGGCAGCCACCTTCAAGCAAGCTGCACTGGGCAATTGAATCTTATGCAACTGGAGTTCGATCGTGGTTACAATTCTCTGTAAGGTACGGCACTCATGCACAGAAGTCTCATTATCCACCCATCTCCAAAGACCAGCTAATCTACTTCGTCGTCCACTGCGCAACCTACCTTCACCTAAAGTACTCCACCAAGGTACTCCATCAAGGTTTATCAGGCCGGCATCCATCATCACTACATAATGGCTGGTCTACAAAATCCACTTGTCTCAACCAACAACCAGCCCCATCTTCGTCTCCAGTACACCTTACGGGGAATTCAACGGCTGCAAGGACCACCCTTACGGAAAATTGAGATCTACATCTAGTCCACATTAGATCTACAGTAGACTTTATTTTAATTGGGCAGTAGATGAACTGGTTCATCTACTTTTGTGCATACTAATGAGGTCATAGTTTAGAGAGTAGATTAAACGTAGATGAAAGGCAGACAAGATGTAGATGGAATAAATTATGTATAAGATGTAGCTTAGACAAAGAACAAGAAATTATAGTGAGGCATGGAGATCTTGCAAAAGTGTTGAAAATGAAAATGTAAGTATGTTAACATGTCAATCAATTTTTAGACTTTAAAAATTGACCGATGGCCATGGTGTAGCACAGGCTGGGGCTGCAGTTCATGATGAGTATCACAATATTGCATATAACAACAACATCCTCTTGATGTAATTTGGTGGCAACTTCACTGAGCACCATGGTATCAATGGAACTTTGCATAACATGAGATATCTCACGCTGGAAAAATCAATCATTCAATGACCGATCATGAGTGGTATTCAGGTCGAAATACAGAGTAGAACATTGTGCATGCTTAGGCCTACTCAAATTTTTCAAAATCTTTCTCAACTGTACATACATCATTTACATGATTAACAGAACAAACTGCATACAAAGCATTTCAGTGCATTCAACGATGCTTTATTAAAAAATTTAGAACGGAAATATTCTACATGTTACACAATTAAAAATTCATATGGTCGTGGTATTAAAACAGGCGATCAACAAACCTTGCCTACCTAACGGGCCTACCTTACAAGTTGCATTACAATTACCGCAGAACCAGTACAGGTGTATTATACTGGCAGTGTAGATCTTGAGGCACTGCCATCGTCAAGTTATCGATGCCAACCTATGTCTCAACCCGATGTAATTCTCGATCAAAACACTTTCTATGCATATCAGAATTGATGTCACATTGTTTCAAAGGTGTATAGATGACGAAAATGTGCTTGAAAAATAAGATTTGTTGAAGTACGAATGGTGAGCAGGCTGGCTTCTCTCCCCGATGTGCATTGATATGTTGAACCGTTGAAAACATGGCGCCTTCTGATTGCGCATGCGCATAAGTTCAACTCTCACAGTTGACCCGGAAATCGAAGCCAGTTACAAGGTCATTTGCTCTAAAAGAGCAAGAGGTGGAGGCTGCAGGCTGAAAGGTGGTGGGGAGATCAGTCCATGCGCGAACTCTCCATGAAAATGCAAGAAAATACGTCGCTCAGGTGAAGAAATTACTTAAAGCAGTACTGGTATTTTTTAAAGCTGACTCGTTTTATGCATGTGTATTGAAATGCCATTGCCAAAATAACACTGTACTGTAGTCTTATCTGTTACATGGCAATGATAACAATGTCAATACAATTATTTGTAAGTTGACTGAGAGATAGGGCCGTGGCTGCTGATTTTCACACGATGCAGAAGTGACTTAATGATACTCAGAAAGTTTTATACGAGGATAGTTTTGATTTTATTTTTTACAATTAAAAGCAGCTGGGATATCAAACATGTTCGTTTGATTGTTTGTTGGATATGAAGCCGAGGAAATAAAGTTATCAGTTAACAAATAGCTCACTTGCATATTTATGAAGTTTTGTAATTAGTCACATAACTCAAAAAAAAAATTATGAATTAGATCAGGGTCCGGCCCGTGGTTAGATGCTACTGTATTGACCCATCTGAAGAAAGTATCAATGAAAACATTGATTTTTTTATTCTTTTTATTGTGATTCACTTTAAAGTCACTTTTTCAAAAATTAATTACTGGATAATCTTTACATTTTTAACTTTACCACAAAATTGTAGTTTGATCCCTGTGATATTTTGCATTTGTGTTCCTCGAGTTACACAGGAGTGCCTTAGGATGAAAAGAAAATTAATTCACTAATTTCTTCTCTCTATTGTCGTACAGTATATATTCAAATGTAAGGTTAAATGTCTTGTCTTTTACTGATGCCTTCTCGCATGGAGCCTGCAGTTTGCCAATCATAGAATTTGAAGGGATTGGATTGTTGGACATAGTATACAGCAAGAAACAGTACATTAGATTAAATGTAGACAAGATGGTGATTTTTAAAGTAGAAGTAGATGAGTCTTTGTTTGCCTAAGTTAATTTTGTAGATGAAAGTCCCTTAGATTGGATGGTAGATCAGTGTAGATCAAGCATAGACGAAGTTAGTGCGAAATGTAGACATAGTCATGTCTGGTGTGGACAATATCTGTAGACAAAGCTTCATGTAGACAAACTGCTGTGGCTGTTCATCTACAAAACCCTGATGTAGATCTACATAAAGTCTACTGCAGACGGTCCGTAGATCTACTCTCATCTACTGTGGACATAGGTTTTCCGTAAGGGCATCGTCTCGCCCTCGGCTACGTATAACATTTGACATTCTGCGACAACTGTGCTTGCTGCTCCGCTCGACCGTGTATGGACCTTACCTCGGCCTCCTGCTGGAATCTGCGTTCCTTTTAGCCTTCTTTGGTTTTCTCCGCTGTAGTGAATTCACCTGCTCTAAACGTTCCTTTAACCCTGCATATAACCTGTGTGTTCACGACCTCAAAGTTCTAACCGACACTCACTGCCATTAGGATGCCCTTTCTTTGAACATTAAGGCATCCAAAACGGATCAAATGCGTCGTGGTTTCACGCTTCCTCTATTCGCCACCAAGTCGACGCTATGCCCAGTCACAACAATCCACCGTTTCCTTGAAGTCCGCCTAAAAACTTGTTCTTCACCTCACAAACCCCTCTTATTCTTCCAAAAAGAGTACCACTACGCCGCACGACATTCACTGCTCTGCTTCGTTCCTTGCTTTTGCGACTTGGGTTTCAGCCCCAACTGTATGCCGGGCATTTGTTTCGCATTGGGGCAGCAACCACGGCCGCACATGCCCACCTTCCAGACCACCTAATTCAAACTCTCGGAAGATGGTCCAGTGAATGTTACCGTACTTATATTCGGACACCAGAAAGCCTGCTTTGTCACGCATCTCAAGCCTTGACTATGCCATAGGGCTATTTTGTAGAGACACTAGCCACTAAATAGCCACTTTCTTCTTGGTCTTGCACCTTACACCACTTTCGGACCTGTCGGGACCACGCAGGGCCACCTGCAACCAATATTCCATGCAAGGCCACCTGCCACCCACACACCATTCAAAAGCATTCCTGTCCCCCCAGATCATTACTACCCTCGAGCCGTGCCGCCAGCCCCTCGGGCCCGGAGTCCCATTATTTCATCTCCACATTGCACAAGCACCAGCCGACATTGCACCCCCTCATGCTGGGGCAGCACAGGAGCACCTATCCCCCATCCCCCCAGCCGTGATGCCGCCCCTTGGGCTGTGACTCCCATCCTTTCATCTCGAACCAAGTGAGTCAACTTGGTTTTTGAGCATCACCCCATTGCACAAACACCAAACATTATTGCACCCTCATGCTGGGGCGCACCGGGGCACCTGCCCCCAGGCCATGCTGCAGCCCCTCAGGCCGTGAGCCAATAACTCCTCCCAGCCATGCTGCCATCCCTTGGGCCGTTACTCCCATCCTTTAATCTCGAACCAAGTGAGTCAACTTGGTTTCTGAGCGTCACCCCCATTGCACAAACACCAAACATCATTGCACCCTCATGCTGGGGCCACACAGGGGCACCTTTCCCCCTTGATCATAACTTCCCCTGAGCTGTGCTGCAGCCCCTTGGGCTGCGAGCCCATAACTCCCCCCAGCCGTGCTGCCGCGCCCTGGGCCGTGAGTCCCATCTTCTCATCTCGAACCAAGCGAGTCAACTTGGTTTTTGAGCGTCACCAATCCATACTTCGTACAGACAGACGCACATACATACACTTTCATGGGGGTCTCTCCGTCCAGTGTGTCCGACTGTCCTCCGCTTTGGCCGTCCATTGCATGTACCCCCACTCAAGAAGGTGCCTTTCACCGGCCCGGTGGAACCACTTTCACTTTCAGCCTTCCAAAGGTCTGCAAACACAACTTTGCAACCCAAAGCTTTGCCCCGGTAGCAGACTGGCAGAGAGCCCTCATCAATCTTGAGTTAATTTTGTGCTTAGTTGTGACATAGTTTTTGCCTAGTTTTGACTTTCTTAGTTTTGCGTGACATTGTACTTCCCGTAGTTAGGTTATCACTTTTTGTATTTGTCCACTGTTGCAAATTAAAATTACTTGAATGCCTATCCTGTGTAGCAGTGTGTGCTTACAAATAAAAGCTTTTACAAGTCATCAAAACAGTATATGTTAGTCTGCAATCCATCTATTGGAGAAATGATGTTACAGGAAACACATCAGCACTGTTATGTACTTTTGGTTTCATCCCGAGACACAAGGAAAAATGCAAATGTTCATTATTATAGACCTTTTGATGTCAGGTAGTGGATTAGCACTAGTGATGAAGATTGCTTTTTGAGGAGCGAGGTGTATATATGTTTAATTATTAAAACAACAAAATCCAATTCAATATTTGGTATACGTAATTGTACTGCAATTAAAGTGTTTAAAGTGCTTTGGATGGGTGTCAAGCGCAAACTTTGGTATTCTTGATGCCCCTACGGATGACTGTATTGCAAAAACTATAAAATTGTTTTCATCATGACGGTTGTGAAGCTAATGGTACAACTTGAGAGGGATAATATGAAAGTATCTTTATTGTCAAAAAAGAAGGATATAATTCATGTAAATGGATGGTTTGACAATTTATATGAGTGGAAATGTGAAATCCATGACCTCTCAAATGGACCCAATTACATCCAAACTTGTGTCAAAGATGCTGAATAAATTAATATATGGTGTGATGTTTTAGGAAACCATTATAATGGCGATGCGGGATAAAATCCCTCCATTAGAAGTAAGATTTTTCAAGCACAGAAAACAGGCAATGAAAACCCTGCCACCAATAAAACCTGACCAAGCACAACAAATTAGGTCTCAAGAATGCTTTGTGAGTTATGATATGACTGAATACGACTTGATATTAGGTGGTCATTTTGGCTTTCAATGAAATATTGCACATTTAATATAACGAAAGAAACTTATCCTTCAGCCTTGAACCCTTAATGTATTAGTCTCTAGGGAACAATTTCAGCTAAGATTTACCTTGATATATGTTTTGAAAACCAGCTTAGCAGCAGTCTTGGATTGTAAGTATCAATTTCAGATTTCCATGGTTGATTTTATAGCAAATAAAACAAAAGATACCAATTTTTTGACCTGTAAAGCATGCCGAAAGACACCAAAATCAGTAGCATAGTGTATTGAGATATGACTACTTGCATAATGAGACAGGTATTTTGATTTTTATGCAATTTTTATGCAAATTAAGGGTTGTACATGTCAGCCAATAAAAGATATGAATTGCTTGACCAAATATACCTGGCAAAGGAGACGAAAATGACTCCATTGAACAGCTTCTCATTGAGCTGAGATATGATATTTTACCTGTTCTTGGAGGTCGTTTTTGCAGCCTTCTTGGCTTTTTATGCAAATTAAGGGTTGTACATGTCAGGTAATGAAAGATATGAGTTCCTTAACCCTATTTACCTGCTGGCAAAGGAAACCACAATGTCTCCAACAGCTTCTCATATAGCTGAAATATGGCATTTTACCTGTTTTTTGAGGTGATTTTGGCAGCCATCTTGGACATGTTGCACATGTTAGTCAATAAAAGAAATAAATTCCTTGGCCCTGTTTACGTGGCAAATGACACCAAAATCACTTTGATAACATTTCATAGAGCTGAGATATTACGATTTGCATATTTTGGCGGCCATCTTGGCGGCCATCTTGGTTATATTAAAATGCCCAAAGGGTGCCAGGGTGGCATCATGCATATCCTGATTCAGTAGGCTTTGAAGATACAGAAACCACCGAGAACCATTGTTGGGCCGAAATTTTTGGGTTCGACCAAAAATCTGGGTTTCGGCACCAGATTAAATGGGTCTTTGCATGTAACCCTCACTGCATTTGCTAGCAGGTAATTGCCGCCACTGCACACTAACCTGGAGTGCAGCGGGATATTCTTGTCGGCGTCTTACCTCGAGCATGATGACTTATTTCCTGCATAGCTTGCATGGGGACGTAGATGTTGAGCTGAGTCTTTTTACTGAGGTGCATCGACAAGACAAAGACGGAGATTGGCGTGAGGACGACAGCTTACCTGCAGTAAGCGAAGCCGAAGATAGTAAGGGCATTTAATAATGTCTGCTCATGAACGGTAAAAGCGGGTGATTGACGATGCTGTCGCTGCTACATTCCCCGTGGGTCAAGCACGGGAAGGGATGCGAGGACGTTCAGTCGAAACTGTCATTGTAGGTCCGCTGTGGATGGGCGCAGCCATTTTCGCCCTGTTGTTGTGAGGTATGCCGCCTACGGTAGAGGATCCGGGAATTGCTGTGCGCCATCAGTTGTCAGAAGTTCCGTAGCCGTTTTGTACGATCAATGGTTCATGTTCACGTTGATGGATAGCTAACGGGCATTGTGTACCGCTATGGACGCAGGTTGACAGACTTAACAGGGTTGGCTGTTGTCGGATCGATGTATGCTGAGCAGCTTGAAGCCGATGCATTGCCACATACCGTAAAAAATTCAAATTAATGGTTGATAAAATATTCGGCGGTAATTGTAATAAACGTTTTGGTCGTTCGTCTGTTCGATCTTATGTTTATAGTTTTTTGTAAAGACGTTTAATAACGGAGGTATTCATTGCAAAAACCAGTCGCAAATCTTCATGGACAGTACAAGATTTCCTTCGTACATTCTAGAAGCTACACAATTTTTGACCGGATAGACAAAGATAGTGTACGTTTAATTTTCTTATTTGGAGAGAATTTCTTTTCATTCTACTTTATTTTCAGTATAATATTGCTTGTAGACAAAAATAATATCGTTTTAAGCTCGATTACATTTTCCCAACCTGTCCCATAGATACAGAAATTCATAATATGAGAAATTTAGTTAGCACTTGATGCAAATGATATTAAAAACTGGGCTGGAATAGTTTCTGAAATTTACTGAAATAAATTGATATTGAGAGTCTCCAGTGTATGTGCCCGCAATCTAAAACATTTTTTTATATTTTATCATTTGTACTAGGAAAACAAAAAAGAGACATGAAGCTTCAAAGCAAACTGTTTTACGTTTTCTTTCTCTTTCATTTTATTGCTTAAAAAATAATGCAGGAACTACACTAAGTAAATATGTTATTTCTGTGTCTTGGCTGAGTTTGTGCATTCTAAGCTGCAATGTATTGTATTTTGTGGTTATTGCACATTAGTCTGTATCATAATATCCTTAGCATCGGTCAAATTCCTGTGCTAAATTCTCGGAGTCATAATTTAATGGAAATAATGTTAACGTGACCTTGGAATCGTTAAAAGTATTGACATTAATTATGCTAGACACATATCACTGAACATTTGTTTTACAGCTGAGTTTTATAAATTGTACATTTTTTAGGTAAATGAAATACGGTATGATTACTTGCAAACAAGTATTGGCCAACATAATCGTTAAAAGTTGAGTAATATAAATAACAATACATCAAAGTGCTGCAAGTGACGAGAGCTTAAAATCGATAAGAACAATAAGTTGCATACAAGAGTACGACTTAGCGCAATTGAAAAAACAGATTCAAACTTTAGCAATCGATCGATGTGTCAGAGTAAAGTAAATTTCGTTCTCGTAGATATTGCTTTCAAGATAGGATTGTTGCTTTTGTTTTTTAATTTGACAAGAATCTGTTGTGAACGTTTAAATGAAGAAATGCTTTCCATATTATACCACGCCATTAAACTTTGTAATTGTACAAAAATTGAATATATGTATCCATAGTCTTAATCAGATCATTCTGGATCACAATTTGTTTCTCCCCGCATTGTTATCGACAACGACCACATATAGTCTAAAGTGGTAAATTCTGATAATTTGCCCTTCCTTTGATATAAGAATTTTGTTAATATTTAGAATGAAGTGCAGCTACATCCTCTCATTTGGTTGCCATTGCTAAGGGATTATGTTGACATACACATTACTATCGAAGCTCTCAACTACATCCTCTCATTTGGTGGCCATTGCTCAGGGGTTATGTTGACATACACATTACTATCGAAGTTCTCAATTGTCATGTATTCCTGGAAATGAAACAAATAACAACCTAGTGAAGGACCTGAATAAGCAACATTGAAAAACCATGAAGACAATAAGGGAAACAGAGCAAAGTGTAATGGCAGTCAACCGGTTGGTATTGAAGAACAATGGTCAGTATTCAACCACTTGATTAACTTGTACTTTGAACTGATCGCAACTTAGATGTAAAGATGACTTTTTAAATTAACGAAATATTTCATTATTGCATTAAGACGTAAATTGAAAATAACCCAGGAAAGCCACCATTTTCACATACCTCTGTTGTGTCTTTTGACATCTTGCCAACCACAATACTTAAGTCAGAAAAAGATGGTCTTGATTCTGGATGCTGAGCCCAACACCTTGACATGATTCCATAACTGTCAACGAAATATTATAACCACTCATCTATTTGTTTTTTGCTCATTTCTGTTAAACTGATGTATGATGCATTTACAATATACCACAGCGCACAGATACAAACGGACATAGACACACAACAATACATTAAGTATCCTAGCGTATTCACGCCATCGTAAGCCGGGCAGCATTTACTTTACTTCAAACTCTCACCTGTTCAAGTCGGGTTGGGAGTTCGACAAATAAAGTTTGTTTTCATGCAGCATTAACAGGACAAACTTACAACGTATATTAAAATGGACTTGTCAGTGTTAATTATGGCTAGTTTTTTTATGTTAAGCCCTTAAACGCCTTTTGGCTCGCCAATGTAAAGGCTCACGAACAAAACTTTTGAAAAAAAGAGATTAAATTGCTGTTATTTTGTTGCACTTGGGGAGTATTTTTTGCGGATTTTTTTGGATAAAAAACTCAAAAGGAACAGAAATCTGAGACAGTATTCCAAAACTTATATTCTAGTTCACTGATTTCAATGAAGATTACATATTTTGAAAATGAAAAAATAGCGACAGACATACATTTATTCACATTTATTATTTATTATTATTTTCCTGCCATAAAAGATGGGTTTGTTGTCAAGGCATTCCATTGGTTTCAAACTTTATAGAATCAGAATTAGCTTGCTTTACACATTTTCCCCTATTGGCAACCTATACAATGTAGAATATAGAAAGCAGACGTTTTTCATGAATGATCAGGCAAGTATATCAATCTTTAATCAGGAAATACTGAAAAATGTACTCAGTACTAGCCTCTAACATAAGGCTTGCCACGTCAAATAGCTGATCATT
>LD343696.1:650472-668281 GCA_001465055.1 Ptychodera flava | reverse complement strand
ACCGAGCAGATAAAAAAAGTACCACATGTCGGGTGTGTGACCACGTCTTCTTTGTGAAAATGAGGATTGAAAATAAGTGACAATGAACCCGAGTCGCTACCTTAAATGCAAACGTGAATAAGCAAATAGGGCCTTAGGGACTTCTGATGAGAACAGGTGAGTTTGAAATATTTATATAGATTAAAACTACAAAGTATAGGTTAGATATATAGTGCATCAAAATGAATGTGCAATTGAACGTGTATTACCTTTTTTGAAGCAATGAAACTCATTCCTTTCGCAATTTGCCATCCAAAATGTATGAGATCCAATGATGTCAGATCACGACTGTTCTGATGGATATTTTGATAAATTTCCGGTGATCTGTTAGCCAGTAGGAAATTCTTCAGGTTGCCATATGGAGCCAGTTCAAGAATTATACAAACTGGATCTATGAACAGCATTATCAATAGAAGAAGCACTTTATTCCGCCTCATGTTAGTTGATAAATCGTTCGCAAAGTATCCATTCCAACTTTTCCCTACACAGAAACTGAACAGGTTGGACCAGTCATACCACTCTTAATCCTACTGTTCTCAATGTTTATCTCATCAATATATCTATCGCATGCTTTTAGAACCTTTTCCCATGTTCTTGAATCTGGTTGGTCAAAATTGGCTGTTCTTGCCCTCTTGATCACCCCTATAAAATGGTTGGGTAGTGGAAAGCAACATTGCAGTGTACTTCAGAAAAGAAAGACGTTTAAGTAGGAAAGATCAGGTTATCGGTGTTTTCCAGTAACCATGGGCTACTGTCAACGTAGATGGTGCACAATAGGCACGATGCTGTGTGGCGCTCTGTGTCATAAGGGGAATGCTCCATTAACTTAGAAGTACAAGAGTAACCCGAGTTGGTTATCAGAGGATTAATCTCTATGTCAACATATGTGAACAGATTATCGTTTAGTGTAAACAAAACATTAGCACTGCCTGAACTACTCTTAGCATGGCCAACGCCGGTCAGCGCTCAACTTGATGACGGCTCTGCTCTGTCCGGCACTCAGGATTTCCGACTGTTCATTTTTGCCTGATGCCAGCCAAATTGACCGGCTATTTACGTATTTTGGCTGGCTGCTTTTCAGCAATGTTTTGCTCTCTAGCCCCGAAAATCTGGTTTTGATAATAATATTTTGATATTTTTTTTGTCTTGCAAGCCGGAGATAACATTTCAGAAGTGCTGATGTGGCTATATGTAGTCTAGCAATTAACGTGAAAACTTGTTGCTATCTAGTATCAGCCTGTAGTACCGCGATCTGCGAACGTGTACTGTACTGGGAATCGCTCTCGAGGTCAACCTTGCTTTCCCGACTACAGCCCGAATTATTCCGACGTTCACATCGGGTGTAGCTTACCATTGGACTGACGTAACGCCCAACAATAGCCGACCATTTCCGAATAAAGCCGACGTTTGTTTCTCTCAAACGCGAAAGAGAAGAAAGTCAAACGCGGAAGAGAAAGTCGATGCTTGAGAGCTTTGGTTTTCTGTGTAAGAGTAGGGCCTTGTCTGATGGGTTTGGTAGGTTTTTAATCAAATGTAAAGCGACCAAAAGTAACTGAGTCTCATTTTTCTCATACTTTTGGACCGCCGCGTCAATTCATCCATGGTCGATCATAGAGTCAATATTCAAGTCGATTGACATCGCGTTTTGTGGAGGGGCCGTGGTTAAGCGGAAGGGAAAGTCTACGCTTGAAAACTTTGATTTTCTGCGTAAGAGTAGGACTTTGTCTTTTGACTTTTGGAGAAACAGTCATATTGAATTTTCTACTCCACCCTGGGAAAGTCACTGAATTTTTCCACTGTCTTCTGGCTCTGTGTCACAGTCAATTACTCGTGCTACCGTCCACCAGCCGGCCTCGTCAACTGCCTCTACCATTTCTCCTTTCTTATATGTAAGATTGGCCATACTGTTACAAACGATTTCTGACTAGCAATTCATTCATTTCTTTCTTTTTATCGGAGATGTCGCAGGATACGCGCAGCTCTTGGAGAAAGGACACGTTACATTGTTTTCATGTGCATGAAAAAGCTGGACACTTGGAAAGAACGTTCCATGCTGTTCTGATTGCATTTGCATATATGATCAATGCGCGTTACTGAAGTGAAGCGTCCAAAAATAGGAAACGTGAATGAAATGAACGAAGAATGATATTTTGTTTCACCGTATTTCTAAAACTTAGTTTAGAGCCTAAATTAAAGAAGAAACTAGATTACTTGCATTGAAAAGTGGGTAGTTCACTTTTTCCTGTCAACATAGTTCCATGTGCAAGCATATGTGTGTGCTCGTGGTATTGAGTGAGTCGTTACAGCCCAGGCGTTCCTATCATAGCACCAGCTGGCTAAGATAAACGCAACAATGGAACATTAACACCTTTGGGGATAAAAAGTCTTCTGTTTGTCACCCAAGTTGACAGGCAGCAACTTGGGCTTCAGGTACCATCCAAGTTAATGGAGCCTTCCCCTAATGTACATTCATTACGTTACCCTCCACCACTATGAAAGGAAACATAGGGGACAAAAACAAAACACCGTACAGAGAATTAGGTGATTTTAAAGTTTTCTAGGACCAAACACTGCATGTACAATATAACAAGGGCCTCGGCTACTACTCTGGCGCGTGGCGTCTACACATGTGCTAGTCCATTCTGCCTGGCATGGCTATGTATAATATGGCTACGGCGTATATAACGTCCTAGCCGAGCACTCTTGATTCATAACGGCCGTGGGGCTTGTAGCTGGCCATCGCACATCAGTTGATACTGTGTACGACAGAAAATTACTTTAAGTAAACACTATAAGTAACCTATGTGGTGTTATTTTTCGGTCACGTGTACGTTTGTCCATGGAAACAGTTCTCTTCTACCTCCATGTTCAGTCGCTCTCTACGATCATGGAGCTAATAGCGAAGCTCGTACTTCCATGCTATACAAGGCAAGCTTTATGTAAATTGTCATTAGCCTACATGCTCACTTTGTTTCGAATGTCGTTACAAAAACGACTTTTCTAGGTCTCCATAGTTTTCCCTGTTTGATGAACGTTAGTATTGTATTTGAAGGGAAATTTGTGACACCAACAAATTTGTCTCAATTATTCGGAACCGTAACTGTCTTACAAAGAGTAACGCGTGATAAAGTGTAGTATTAATTCACTGCCCACGTCTTGGGGTTGTCAGCCTGATGTAAAAACCATTCCCCAGATTTCCAATGCATACAAATGTGTGCGTAAACAAGAAAAGTAAACTCATGAATTTTAATAGACATGGTTGGTATGGCCTATTTGGGCCATATAGGCAATACCAACCACGTGTAAATTTGTGTTGGGAAAAGCTGCCATGTGTATCCCAACACACATTAGCATCACCCGTTGTATGTCTATTTTGAATTTGCTGAATGTTTAGAGATATTCAAAGACATGCTAACAAGAGCTAGTGTAAATAAACTAGATTGCATACCAGACTTCGTACAGCAACCAAGGAGCCTGACAATATTCGGATGATATGATTGTAGAGACTTCATGGTTTCTGCTTCGAGAAGAAAGTTTTTACGGTCAACAGATGATGCGTCCTCTGCAGAAATAGATCAATGTACGAAAGGAAAAAAAAAGAGTCGTTGCCACTATTATTTACGCAGTTATTCATACAGTAATTCAAATCACATGATACTCATTCCCCGAGAGAAAAAAATAAACTAATGTCACGTACCTCTGAGACATTTAACTGCAACATCCTTTTGCTCCGATTTGCTTTCATTACAAAAAAGAGCAGCCTTCTGCACCACACCAAATTCCCCTCTCCCTAACACAACGTCATCATAGAATTGCAGTGACCGATAGTCCATTTCGCATAAATCGACAGTTAACACATCAAGTATATTGGAATGTTCCCTCAGTGGAATTTCTTCGGGGTACGTCTGAGACCGATCAGAATGCTCCAATTCCTAACCATCGATAATTATCAGAGTATGTTATGTTTTAGTATTAACATAATCACATTATTCGTGATCAATACTGCTGAACGTCTTTAAAATATTTGTTGATGGCTTAAGTTCAGTTATTGCCTTTTTTCCGACAGTTACAAATTGCCAATGCAAGAAAAATTATGACAACCATTTGGTCTATTTACTCAATTATTATAATTTAACCTTCCGAGGGGGAATAAGGAATATTGCCGACATCTCTCTGGCTCATGATAATTACCATGCATTAAAAACGTACATACGAGGGCACAGTTAGAGACAGTGGTATGGCAATGGTTTGTGTGTGAACACGTTTGCGTATTAAAAGCCGATTAAGTAAAAATCATCGTGACATGGTACAAAATATTGAGACATTTTCATGGTCGTTATTTTCGTCCCTTACCTTACATACCTTAAATCTTTTCCAAACATATATTGTTGCATTAATACACCCCACTGCTATAACCAATACTCCGACAATGATAGCTGATATAATGTACGCTATGTAATTAGACGTCTTGTCACGCATCCTCATTTTAGATTTCCAGGTCGTATATCCTAAAATAAATCATAAAATATTGACAATATTATGTATGCATGTTATAAATGTATAAAGTTATTGGCAATTTATTATAAGTACAGTTTTTATCGACATATTGGAAGCTACGAACAACATTCAACAATTATGACAACATTGCCACTTATGAAAACATTGATTTTTGTTATTTCTGCTCAGAATGCTAAAGTTCATTCCTACATTTTTGTTGTTCCATGAATTTCCCGCGTTATTCGACAAAGATTACTAAGACTATTTTCCTTCAGGTCTGCCTCATTGCATTTCCTTTTTAGCAAGATTGTGATTAACCATAAACAGTCAGAAGGCGAGTTTAACATTCTTAGTTGACACATTTCTACTCACACATTGTGCGTAGTAAGCATCCATAGGATGCATAATCATACTACTTATGCTTTGTGTTTTTAATAAGCTTAGAAAAACACTCTAATATCACAGCTCAGATTCATTATTTTTTTACTACTGGTACATAATTAATTCAAATAATTTCCAATCATATTAGAATTGCTATATTAACAATATTTCAACTAATGATAAAAATAGGGTATGTAATGACCATCTTAAAATTGGCACTGTCAGTGATTTAAGTCATACAAAGGAGAAGCTACATTGATCTATCATCATGACATGCTTTAATGGGGTCCCCTGATTCTGGCTTGATGAATACCAGCTAGTTGACAGCACGGCACAATCTGTTTCATGAACTTTTGAGTGGGTAATATAAATGGTACAATGTTCTCTCTATTAATAGCGCTACTGACTAAACCAGCTTTACCCACCTCTGCACATGCAGCACAGACGTGTACATAATAGTTACTTCTCTCATTGTATGTCAGGATTAAATGTAATTTAATTCACCACTTCGCACATTTCCATTTATTAAAAATCGACAGGACATTCATCCATCCATGCTACAAAGGCCTTGTAAAGCTAGGATATGATGGATATGATATCGTATTACCAAGAAAACGTAGAGTTCTGTGTGTTTTCTTCTTTCATGTACCTCAATTAAAGGTTTCAATGTGTGGCCAAGCAAACTGTTCGGTTCCCAACTGTTGCTGTAAATACGAACCTTGTAATGGTCTTTCTGGCTGACGGGACCTTCACAGAATCCATTTCATGCTTGTCAATGTATATGTTATAAGTTTCTCGAAGCCATTTTGCATACTTTGTCAATGTGTCTGTTGGTTCTTGTAGTGGTATATGCTTACGGTCTATGGATGGTTATAATTCTGTCCCAAACACGAGCATTTTAGGTTAGGCCATCACGGCATATGGAATGACAAGGTCCCAGTCGGCATGGCTTGAATCTACTACCTCTGATATAGTCTTCGAACGATAATCTTGGTGAAGCGCTTAGCAAAACCGTCTGACTTAGGTTGTTTGGGTGACCCTTGTCTTACTGATATTTAGCAGTCTCTAAGTCTCTGCTATCCCTTCTGACTCGACATTTTGTTCTTGGTCAGAGTAGCTGGTGGGGCATACCAAATCAGGGAATGGATTCATTCACCAGTTTTTCAGAGACTGTCACGGCTTCCTGGTCGAGTATAAGCTATCATTCGACAAGCAGTAAAATTATCGTCCACCACAAAATCCAATGGTTGCCTTTCTCTGTCTCCGGGAGGGTTCAAAATGTGTTGCATTGAATGCAATTTTCCCTATTGGGGTGCCCAGAATGTACTGCTTGATTAGGTTACGTTAGCTGTTACCTAACGGCTTTCTGGCAGTACATTGTCACTCTGGTAGACAATGGATCTAAGATCAGCAGAGGGACCATACCATTAGTATCGTTGGCGGATCTTTTCACGGCTTTAAAAGATACCAAGTGGACTGATTTTTTAAACAGTGGAGCTCCTTGGAGACCTCATCTCTAAGTAATGGTAGAAAAATAAGGAGTAAATGGCTGTCATTTTCATGTTTTCTCCAATTTTAAGCATTGTATTTATAGCTTAAATAACGTTTGTGTGCGATGTGTGATAGCGAGTATGTAAATGCAGTGCACCATGATTTCTATAGCAGGGTGGAGTGGTCGCAGTCAGAAAAATTAACTTAGCTCCATTGAAAATACCGTACTTTCATCAGCATATTCCCACGTTCTATACAGCACACCTTTACGTATATTCTTAGTTATTTCCATATACCAAAATATGGCTTAGCTACTCGAGACCAAGATCATACTGCTTTTCAGACTGTAGCTTGACTGTATGTTCAACTGCTGTCAAACTGGAGTGGATATTCGAGTCATTCAACTGTAGCTTCCTTAGAGGGCCAGTGACTCATTCCGGTTTACGCTGTACTGCTCCCAAGACATTTTTGTGTGGCTCTGTCAGTTTGGCAGTCACACTCAGATTGTTATGGCTCATAGACTGAAAGCGTGGAGGTTGAGTCTCCTGTTGTTGTGCTTGCAAAGGAAACCGGTCTGGTTTGTACTGCGATGTCGTGTTCATTACTTCAGTCTGAATTTTATTATCAATATCAATGGCGCAGACTGCGTCCGCCAATTAGTCTAAAGCTGACAAGCCCACATTGACTATAAGGGGTTTTGATATATACTATCCAAATTCTTGTCTTTCTTGTCTTGACGGGGTACAATTGAAAAGTCATATTAAACAGACACTTGCATCAAACGGAGGTGGACCTTTGGATTCTTTGAAATCAGGAAGCCACCTTGGTGTGGTTAGCTAAAAGGCTCAAGTACAGGCCGTAAAGTATGGCCTGAAGTGTTTGATGAAGTGAACTGCAGCAAACCGTTCTGTGCTGGTGAAGCAATAATTACTTTTTGGTTTAGATGAATTTCTACTGACGTAACAAAGCATATGATCTACCACATCTTTGACCTGTAATAAAAATCTACCAGTACTAAAGAAGGTCGTATCTGTATCCAACATGATTGAGACTCCTTGTTCAGGGTAGACGAGGATGGGCTTCTTGCCAGTGTGCCTTTCTGGTTCTAATCTCAAAAGGCTGGGTCGCACACAATGTGCAAGTGGGTAGAATTGACGGACTATAAAATCTGGAATACGGAATGTGCAGCATAGCGTAAATCAGAAAATTTGAAAACACTCACTACGTGGTTAGATGACCTATCAACCTACTCAGCCGTTTGATCTTGCAAGCTGTCAATTAGAATTCAGTCTAAAGTGCACGGGTTGACCACTCCAACCCAAGATTTTTGTTTGCACTGTTCTCGAATACAAGATGCTGAAGGATGTTTTTTGCCCCGGCTGTCTCTGTACAATTGAGAACACAATGATGCGCAAATAAGATGCAAATAATCATAGTTTGAACGAAACATGTGACATTTTCCGTTTTCTAATGAGATCTTGCAATGTCACTCGGTGCTTGCAATCGCCTGTGTCCCCAGTCAAATTCTATTGACAGGTTAAATAATCCTATAAACTTGATATTTCTTCGGAGAGTCGTAGAAGTACATGAGGGAAAATGTCAAGAGGATTATTGACCGGTTAAGAAGGGCTTGACTACGCAGTTTCTGCGTAGTGAAGCGTCATTACGTATTCATGGTGACCCCTGGCCAGCTGTCAATATCTTTGGGGGCTTTTGTCTTTTGGCCTGCTTTGCATATGCGTCGTTGGACACGACCTGCCAATCACCCAGGTAGTCAATTAAACTATTAATTGACTGTTTACCGACCCAATTAGCACTATCCAGCAGTATCAGTCATATTTTAATCGCGTTGCCCGGGTTGGCACAACGTAGGAACGCGTGTATTTCTATGTGTACGTCTCACTTGTGGTGTTGTTTGTACCATCATGCGTTTGAAGTCCTTGTTTCACCTACAGCATTACCTTCAAGGTGACAGGCTTACTATTAATGTTCAGTATCATTGCACCGAGTTCTGCCCACGGTAAAAACCACCTGTTTTGCCTACTAATTACTGCCCGTTGCTGCCCGTCCTGAATGGAGCCTATCTATAGCTACAGTAATCACATAAATCATTTATCAGTTTTGATATATACTCCTAAATTGTAAGTTTGATCAAAATCGAGACCACATTCAAGGGCTATGCAGATTGTCCATGTACGCACACACAGTGACAAGAAGGCGGCAAACACCTACTCTCCAAGCACATCGAATCAGCGAAAAGAAGCATAAAAAAGCTAGGCTCATCGCCAAAACAAATGCGCCAAGCGCTAACAAAAACCCAAACATGCGGGCCTTTTCAAATACTCCAAAAAGAGAACTACCAAAAACCCCCATAAAATGACATAGAACACACAAACACTTAAAAGAAAAAACAAAAATCGTACACATAACAAACACCTGAAACACAACATTAAATACAAAATAAACAATCACCGTAACGTAACAGAAAACATGGCCGTGGAAATAAATCAGCTATTTCAAAAGAAAAGCCGACAACAACATGAAATTCAACAACAACCTGTCATCGCTCAAACTATGAATCTCCGAAAAATAGTACAAGGCAAAAGCCTTCAAATTCATTCGGGCACCAACAAAACCAAACAGAATAAAACCACCTCAGGATTTCAACGAATAAAGTCGTATAATGTGACTACGCTACATCGTGAGACACAAACAATCGCAACACCAATTCAAAAAAAAGTCAAATTGGACTCCACGAACAACATAAAAACAAAAACTTGAAAGCTATCTGAAGCTGCTAAACTCGCGCTTCTAGAGATACCCTTTCAAACAAGGAAACAAAAGAAACAAAACATGTCGCGTGCCAAAAGAATTGCGATAAACCAGCTTGCAAACAATATACAAATTTTGGTAAAATAACCCTTCGACAAGGGTCGGTTTTTCGTTATTGTTAACACAAACGATTACGTACTCGAATGCGAAAGGCAATTACGCAACACTCAGTATTATACACAACAAGCCAAAACAAACAGTAAACAAAGTAAACGAACTATTAATCAAAATTTACGAGAACAAGCACATCAACCAGGATACTTTTAAGTATCTTGATCCAATAAACATTAAATCCGTACCCTGCAGTGGTACTTATTGCCTAAAAATTCACAAACCTCCGCAAAAATCTAAAAGACACACCAGTCAAAACAAAATTTACCGAAGTAAAGAAATATAGAACAAACAAACCGAACCACCAAACGGACTCACAACGTGGCCAAAATTAATATACTTGCCTCGCTAATCGGAAAGCAAGACCACTAAAATGCATTAAAATAAATTTTCACAAACACAAACTAAGGAAAGAATCTACACTGCGACTGATGAAAAACCACACATGGGTTTCGAAACGCAAGCGTCAAAGGGCGACTCTATCAACTTTTGTAACAACATAGTTCCGGCTGCGTCTCGCCATAAGCTTTCCCCACACAAACAAAACGTTACCGTACATACTAATCCAAACTTCTCTACAAATATCCAAAGTGAAACAAACATTTCATTAACACAAACAATCGGATAAGAATGTAGGAACACATTTTAGAAACGAATCAAACACAAACTCGACACAAAAAACATTTAGGATAGTTAGGTGGGGAGCCTGTTTCACATTTTTTACATCTCGCTATACTGTCTATGATTCTAAAAATAAATTCATCTGCCACTTTTTCTGTATACGCGGTTTGGCAAAACTCATCACTTCAATCGAAAGTCGGGCGATTTCATGGTTCTTAGGGGCACTTAAGTGTACGTCGAGCTTAAGGAATGTGGTTACATTTGCGATGTTTTATTCGAAATTATTTATTTCTTCAAGGGCAAATGCACATAATTTATGCTGTTGGAAATACTGGCCGCTCATAATCAAGACAATAAACTCAATATATGTGCATCTTTACTTTTATTGTCAAAGTACCACCGACACCCACAAAAAACCAAATGGTTCAGTCCAGGTATTTGCAACTCTGCCATCCGACTGGTCAACAGGAAATCAACCATGGGTGTCTTTTGGCACGCGTATACGCCAGTCACTTAGGCTACGGTAATCTGCACCACTTATCACCATCGGGAATGTACTCCTCCCCCTATACCACTGGCGATACCACCCTCAGGGCACTGCGTCATTCGACCAAGCATTGTTATTGTAATTTTCTGCATAAAATTAACAGCGAGGTCAACCGGTCAAATCGTTTTGGGATTTCCTGGCATGTAACATTGCTTGTCTTAATTGCCTTATAACCTTTTTATCACATAGAGTTGATTCTGAATTCTCTGTCCAAATACCAGATGAACGTTTTTCAGTCACCCCCCCCCCCCTATATGGTACTCAAAGCAAATTCGGCAATATGAAAATTACAAATCCTCGCCACTTACGAGAACTCAGTGCACCTAGCCATTTTCACTTATTCAAAATGCAAAATAATACGCTGATCATGACGTAAAAAAAAAAATCCGAATTATACTTTAATCAGTGTGGATACAGCAAACTGGGACCCAAAAATTTGGGTTCATTTAACACTGAGGCGACGGGTTCCCACAAGGCTGATCTCACGTTTCCATGTTTGTCTGTTGGCAGCTGTAAGTTTGAGCAGTTATGGTCTGAACTACCCTGAGCTGACATGTGATCTTTACTGTGTTGATGTATTCAAGGTTCGTACAGCCTAGGGAGCCTTATGTAAATGTCGAATACTATTTGCATAATAAAAAAAAAATTATTACGCATTGGGGAGATTACAGACCGGGAAATCATCTGTTAGCTACTCAGATGCTTTTTTCATCGCAAACCGACTCGTTCTCTGCCAAAACAGGAACTGCTCTGGCTGAGACCTTGTCTTGCGATCGTCCGATGCAATCATCGTTGTAACTCTATCTTTACCCCAAACGCAAACGTGTTAGACTCAATCATTCACTTCACACAACCACACAAAAAAAGTACATCGTACTCACTGATAGTTTGCGAGTGAATGTTTTTTTATTTCCATGTCAACTGTGTAATAAAGGGTTGTAATACCGACAAATGTTCAGTCGGTGCATAGTCAAGTTCTGCGGTTGTCTGCAAATGGCATTCACACATTGTGCTCTCACCAGCACGCTTGTCTGTACCGTGGGTTACACAATGGTAACTGGCAAGTGAGGCAACAGTTGATTGTCTCCTGAACACGATTGGGACGAGTTCCATGACCTACTATCTGTCCTGCACGTCGACACATCACGCAACTACGTCTTCCGTCCGGATTGCGACCCATTCGATGACCAACTCTTTCCACATTGGTAGGAATAAGATGTGGTGCTGTCAGACTAGTTCCTCGTGGGGGACGTTGCCAAGATGAGAAATTACCGATCAGCTGTTTTCCTACTTGGGCGCGAAACAAGAGCTGACGTCTGTATCTCGATCCACTTTGACCGTATCCATGTTGTGGAAAGCGTTCGTGAGTGCCTTGTTCAGCTTGTGCTAAAACACAGCTCTGTGCCACCGTGGCGATGATCGACCTGGCGTGTAGTAAGCCAGCTGTTGATTGGTCAAGTCAACACCTCTGAAGTACTGATTGTACATTACAGCAACGTTTGGGCATAGTACTTCAATTCGTTCAAAAGCACCGGTTCTTTTATCTTTACATCGGCGCCTCACTAGCGCTCGAATTGGTCTTCGTGCAGAGACTGCCGTGCTCATAAATTTCACCAACTTTGTGTCTTTCCAGCCACATACTGTCATTGTGCTGTCTTGAAATACCAAGAAACTATCACGTGGCCATCGCTCTTCGTCGTCAGCATCAGGTGGTACGACTTGTGGATCATAGTTTGCGGCATTCTTTACTTCATCGGGTAAACCTAATGTGTACATTCTACAGGTTCCCGTGGCAGCAATATTATGCACGTAGAGATGGTCAAACAACGGGGCAGAAGTGTAATATGAGTCCATAATGACATGATGTCCTAACTCATAGTAAGGTCGAATCAGCCGGGAAACAACTTTCCCAGGTCTATTTCCCCCGAAAACTTGGGGGTCGTCTGCAGCATCGGGATCAAGCGGGTGATGACAGTTATCAGCGACAGGTTGATGGACTTCGTCGTTGAAAACGTAACCCATGGCGGACTCACTGAGAGTGTAAACTCTCATTCTGTATTTGTGCGGTTTTGCTGGATTGTAGAGAACATTCTTTGTGCGGCCCCGGTAGGGGATGACTCCTTCGTCGATTGCCAGTTCGCACATCAGGCTCCGGTGCATTCGGCTGTTTACATTCACTCGATCAATGACATTTCGTACTTTCAACATCCTATCCCGTTTCTCACTTATTTTTTGGGCTGTATACATGGCTGTGTTACGAGCACAGTACGGCTGTGTACTGTAGTATAAATATTGCATCAGTAGCTTGAAGCGATCACAGGAAAAAGTTCTCTTGATGAAATTATGACCGAAGCAAACATGGTCCGACCAATACAGCTGGATTTCAGGCTGCCAGCAAATTCCGAATAGCACCATCACTCCAATGAATGCTCTCATTTCGACAACTGTCGTAGGTGTCCAGGCCGATCTTTGCCGTTCCCTGGCATTTGCCCTTCTCCTCTGTCTAGCGTAACGATTAGTGCATCGGGTAATGAATCTTATCAGATCCTCGTCGAATATTTGCAAAAACCATTCAACTTCTAAAGCATCGTCTGGCAGTGGGTTGATAAGCCCCGGCTCTGTACCAATGAACTCCGGTAAAAGATCGAAATTACCTGTTCGTAGGTCTATGTATGGTCTGTTCACGGTACCACCGGCAATACTCGTTTCGTAGTATTCCTGTCTATGCTCTATTTCTTGTTGCATCGTGGTTTCTCACTGCCTGTAATATACAAGCGAGAGAAAGAGATGAGCTTTATGAACAAATGTTTGACGTCAGCGGCAACAGATGTGCCGTCTAAAATTTCTAATGTTTGCGAACTGTGTAAACACTTTGAGGTCACACGAACGGAAGCATGTTTCCCAGGCAGAGAAACAGTAAACACCGCCGATGACAAATAACATTTATAACATGTATTTCATGATTCTATTCAGATAATAAATTCATGAAATGCATTTTTTCTTTGATGTGTAAATAAAAAACACCCAAGATTGCTACACATTGAGGTATTTTCTCACTTTGCCCAATATTTCATGCATCGTTCTCGAGAGAACAGATCGTCTGGTTATTGAGAAAAAATCAGATGTTCGCGCGATCCGACGGCTGAGCGAGGTCGTGCAAACCTCAGTAGAAAGGCAGCAGTCACTGCAGTGTTAAAAAGACCCGTGAAAGCCTGGTAAAAATTATGGACAAAACAATCCTTACGGTTTAAGTTGTTAAAAACTCGCTTAGACTTATGAAAAATTAATATCATCCGGCGCATGAACGCAAAGTCGAGTAGAAATACCCTCGCTTCGGCTGGTGAGTGTATTTGTTCTTAATGTTTTTTTGGGTCAAAGAAATTTCGCAAAAGCACGTGTACGCGTGTAAATTGTGCATTGCTAAATACACATATTAAAATGTGTTATCAAATTCCTACTTTGTGTTAGCGAATGAAAAAAAAAGACTCCCAAGAAATCATTTTTTGGATTCCATTTCTAGAAATGCCTTTAGTTGGTGCCAAAAAAGATTTCAATATATCAAGCAGTTGATGTGCCAGAATGAAGAGATACCCAAAGTTGTAGGCACATTCCCCTATTGGTATGCCTTGTCACTTCGATGCTGAAGGAGTAATTGCAAGCTGCTGCAGTGATGATTGTCGTTTAGGAGGTAAAATAATGATGTTATCTGTTCTCTCTAGTGGTGGTTCGATGTTGTCTGATTTTTGACCAGTAGCTCCTTTAATATCAAATGAGTCATAATAATTTTGGCTAACCTTGGGCTTTTTGCTTGTTTATATCATTCACTTGTGGTTTCGCCTCTATTGCTGTATACATGGAGAAAATGCAAGTTCAGAAACCCGCCTTAGCTGCCGCCAATGTGTCGCCCTTACACTGTCTATAATATCATTCTTTGTCTGTACTGGGTTTTTTTGAATAGCGGTGCTTGCAATGGAGTTAACGTCTTATAACCAGCGAATAAAACATCGACAATACATACGCATTCACAACTGAAACAAAGTCATTTATTCGAATGCTACTCACTAGATCATATGCGAGGCTGCAGTCTCCATAGTACAGGCAGTACCTATCTGTCCGCTGAAGAAATCTATCTAACTCTAACTACTCTAACTATCACAGTGGTTGCATCTAGAGGCCAGTCATCAAACGGAAGTCCCTCGCGGTCTCATTGTCACTTACTCTTCAGTCGAACGACCCGCTAAGCGATTACACTGACTACGAGAAATCTCACTGTTTGGCCAAAAATGATTCTGCTGTTTCGATAACATGGTTTTCAAAAATAGGTTAGGTAGGTTGGCAGGAATTTTTTTCCAAATATTTTCATTTTTAAATATGTATTTTTCAGGGGTTCAAGGCGATTAAACACTGGCCGTAACATTTCCTGAAAAATGTATCATACATATAAAATGGGAAAAAAACGTAAAAGACATCATCGTTCAAGCAAAAACTTAATGCCAAGTTTCTTTCTTTTTTTAATTCCGTGTTAGCGTAGCTCTGAAAAAATTTTAGGGTCGGCAGGTAAAAAAAGGGTAAGTCGGCTTATCGGAACAGCACAATTTGTTTTGTGCGGCCTTTACATCGAATTTTCCCGCGTTGTCTATAGATTATTACTATGACGAATGGGCGGGCGAGCTGATATGTATCAAATTTGCCTAAAAAAGTTTCACACAATGCGGAATGTAGAAACCGCACTGGGCACAATGCACATTGCGACTCTGGCACAACAACTACTTTATTAATTGAAAGCTTAATCTTGAAATAGAGAAAAGGTCAAATAATATAGGCGACTTGCCCTTTAATACCGTCACACATATTCTGTGACCCACATGTTCTGAGCAAAGCTATGAGCACTTGCTAAGCAATTGCTCATTCAGAGGTCAAGAGCACTCCTTTTAATTTTCCCATTTTCACTCTTTCTTTGATGTTTCAGTCTAATTTTTTACATTTATGATATATAATTTATATCAACATGGGAGAAGGGAAACAATGACCTTTCATCTATTGTATAGCCGTGCAGATCATTATTTCATGGTCGGGAATATGTCATGTTTATATTGTATATGTTTTTGGTCCCAAAAAAGCATAATATATGATTCCTATATGATTACCTACTCAGGCTATGCTCAATCCCCGATTAAACACTTACAGGAGTCAAATATGGCCTGTATTTTGTCACCCTGTATGAATCCTAGAAGGCATATGTAGGTTTTCCTATACAAAGTTGTAGGGTTCGTAATAATTCCTAATGTACATTTCCCACAATACAGGGCCTATGAACGTTTCCCTATTAATGGTTAAGAATCATATGTCACTTGTTTGTAGGATGACTAAATGGTTTTATATGACTTATGTGTAGGTTTCAGTACAAGAACACTGTAGGATTCCTATATAATGCCAATACAAGTAACTTTGTCTGTCCTATACAAAAAAGTTTAAAAATCATATACTCTTAGTCTTTCAGGATCATACAGAGTTTTTTGTTAATGTTGCTTTCCGGGGAAGTCATAAGGTGACTGAAAAGGTTACTCGATAAAATGCGTCTGAATCATATTTCACCCTACCTTTTATTATGTATACTTCTTAATTTGGATTCATACAGTGCGCCAATATTATCTTATTCTCACTCTTACTCTTACTGGACCTCTACGGGCCCGCCTTCTATT
Organism: Ptychodera flava; assembly: GCA_001465055.1. Classification (NCBI taxonomy): domain Eukaryota; kingdom Metazoa; phylum Hemichordata; class Enteropneusta; family Ptychoderidae; genus Ptychodera; species Ptychodera flava. The sequence continues at coordinate 652,060 of LD343696.1, read as the reverse complement.
TAAAGCCCAAGTGCTGCTAACTTTTGATGATAATTTCACAATTTTTATTTTGAATGTGAACCATAATTCCTTGTTCTTCTCCCCCAAAGAATGTTGATATACACAGTATCCAGATTGTCAACTCAGCCCCTATGGTTGTAAACTGCATTGTTAATGTTGAAAACTGACTTCTGGTCCGGACTAGAATTCAAATGTAAACAATAACAATGCATTTTACACATATAGACGCTAAGTTGACAAGCTAAAGAGTTGGTGTTTCAATATTCTTTTGGGAGTACAATAAGAAGTTGCAATTGATTTAAAAATTAAAAGTGATAAAAAAAAACATCAAAAGTTGGCAGCACTGGGGCTTTAAAGGAAGTCTCCTCATTTTTATGTAATGTTAGACAGTATGGTTCTGATTCTCTTATCCACATTATCGTCAACATATCCACGGTTCTGTTCCTACTCGTCCTAAAATAGATACGATCACTGTGGGCAAAAAGGCCTCTATTTTGTTCACTCAACATGTAACAAGTTTTTGCCGCACATACGCTGAATGAGCGTAAAGAGAGCCAAATCAAGCTTCCGCGTAATGTTGAAAACTTAGCCAAATTTCCTAGCCGCACAGCTATATATTTAGGAACGAGATGCAGATTCTATTTCCTCATATGTTTCTCTGTCCATTATGATATTTCGGCAATAATTTCATGAAGGAATTCTTAATATACCGAAGCGAAAATACTTTATGCAAAATAGGCAAAAACACGGCCAACAGCGCAAATGATCGTAAACTCGCCATTTCATGAGAATAAGAGGGAAATTTAAAAAACTAAAACCATAGAGTTTTTGTTAACCTTCAAGAGATGCTTAATCTCAAATATTGTGAGAAATAACAGCAGCGAAATGAAAAATTTGATCCGGCGGATTTTTTTCAGATGTATCCAATTCTGAACCGATGATAATGAAAATTGACATGGTGATACTTTGACGTTTAAGCAAAAATCGTATCATTTTAGATCTTTGAATTTCTTCGTAAAATTTGTTTTATTTCTTTTCTATTTATTCTGATCACTGAAATATACTGTTGCCGTCAAAAATATGGCGATGTGACATGTGCAGAATAAGGGTCTGAAATTGACGCAAATTAATCAGCAAGTGTCTCCTAAATTATACAGACCAAATACCTGTCAAGTTGTTGTCTTTTATACAAAGTTTGGGTGAATATGAACCATGAACATCGCAGTAAATTGGTAAAAATAACACGAAACGGAAGCAAGCTGGTGTAGAGGCTCCACTGTGAAGGTGTAGTAAACGTTATCGATCGATATCCTTTTGCTGCAAATTGATACAATATTGTGTTGCATAATATAATATTTAAAGCCTTATCACTCCGCTCAAGAATATTACCATTATATTAAGTATTGGGATTCGGATGTGAATGTCGGTAACTTGAGCGAAAGGATCCCCGAAAATACACGAAGGGTGGGTGGGCGGGTGGGCGTCTTGACAGGCCAACCCCCCGTTACACTCCATTCTTGCCCACCGTATGCAACCATTGATCAACGCAGCCTTGTCATCCAACTTTCTCGCGGCGTGACCAAGGGAA
>LD343696.1:611834-643987 GCA_001465055.1 Ptychodera flava | reverse complement strand
GTATGCTCATTCTGAAAAGACATCTAACAGTGGGCCCTGGGCACTGCTTCTACAAACTGTCAGTTCTCTAAAATGATGTAAAACTCTTTAAGCAGTTCATTTATTTACAATTGCATATCATCATGTTATAGGAAAATATGATTTGGTGTCATCTGGTGACCTTCTTGTCATCAAGATAAAAGTAATATTTGGTACCCATTCTGTCTCGACTAGGAAGATCTTCCTTACCTCACTGACATGGTCCCAAGCGAAAGTTAATCATTAATTCAGCTTCTGAGGCCTATTTGTATGCTAGAATTCCGAATCTTACTTCTCGTTTATGATGTACCAGTACATCTCCTTAAAATAGTAATCTTGTCGCTCTACATCGGTCTTCAAAGTCCAGAGCCCACTGTTGACACTTTTTTACTATTATAATTTATCATTGGTCAGCTTTGAAAGAACACCATACTCCTGTACAACAATTACGTCAGACTACACAAGTTTACTTTTTTTCTGAAAGTATGTGGAATTTTATCGTCCCTAGAGAGCTATAGCAGAATCCATTTTAATCGATCCCTACAATAAATAGTAAAATTCATGAGAGTATTTCTCATTATCAAGCACTGGGAACCCAGCACTAAAAACATAATAGATTCTCTCAGTATCAAAAAAAACTCACACAATTTCATGAAATCTCCATCTGGGTAGGCCAGTGTAACAAGGCCGTTTGGTCACTGCAGGTCTTTTTGCATTAAGCGTTATGGTATTTTGTGTAACCATTTGAAACCACTCCTTTACTGAAATCCAAAAACGATTTACATAAATACAATCCCAAAATAAATGATAATAATCCTCTTCAACCTCTAGGCATATCGGTGAATTAATTAGTCGCCATTTATAAAGTACTCGATTTGAGGGAAGAATCTTCATTATCAACTTATATTGAAAATTCCATAGCTTAATATCACTAGTTAATTGAAATGGGAGCACTAACAACTTTTTCAGAAATATTATCTCATCAAATAAATCGTACCAGTAACGAACTAAGTGTGGAGGAAGGTCCTCAGGTGTTTCCATATTTACAAAGAAAGTGTAAATCTCTCTGTTAATTTTTAAACCAGACAAACATTTAGGATTGCGAAAATTAGGCCAACAGACCTGTAATTTTGATCAATGTGAACCCTGTAAAATATTCTTCCAATCTGCTGGTATTACAGACAATAATTGATTGTACTGAAAGCGAGTACAGATATAACCATACATTGTGATGACATTTTCATAACTAAAAAACTTACAATTATCGTCGAGAAGATCGTTAATAAAAATTACACCATTCTCAAAAAAGCGTTTCCTAATTATTGGCTTGTCTCTAATACGTATTTTCGAATTATATCAGATCAATTGTTGGCAAACATCTACCTTGTCAACAACAGTGGTGGAGTTATACTGCAGCCACGCTGAAAAGATTTCTCGTAAGAAAACAGAACTAATGGGTTTTAAGAGATCAAAATCAGTCTTGTCTAAATTAACATAATAAAAAGGAGGACCACCAACACTGGAAAGTAAATATTTATACCACTTACTGCAAAATAAACTATTATTACACAAGAGTCTGATAAACCATGCAGTCTTAAGTGTGAGGTTAAAAACACTCAAATTTGTTAATTTAAGACCCCCATTTTTATAGGAGTTTTGTATAGTACATCTCTTCATCTTGTCTCGTTTACCTGCCAACAAAAATTAAAAATTAAAGTATTGTACTTCTTGAAGAAGTCGCTATTCGGTGAAGGGAGAGACATAAACAAAATAGGTAAACTGTGAATTAACCAAAATTATAATGACTGTTACTTTCCCGTAAAGAGTGATCCCCCTACCCTACCATGGCTGTAGTAACTTCCTCACCTTTTGAAAACGTGGATAAAAATTGGCATCAACAAGTTATGATAAATCTCTTCGAATCTGGATACCAAGAACATTTACATCGCCATCCGTCCAAATTAGGGGACATTTGGTATTGATATGAAAATCTGTTTTTAAGTGACCCAATACGTAGCACCATGCATTTATCATAATAAGGTTGCAACCCTGATATTATGGGAAAAAAACATTCAAGATATCCAGTAATGCATAAAAAGAACCAGGGTCTGGTTCAGTTGGGAAGTAAGTATCGTCGGCATGTTGTGAAATCTTATTTTCGAAGGGACCTGTTTTAAGACCTTTTAGTTCTTTACAACTTCTTACTCGAATCGCTAGGATCTCTACAGCAATTACAAATAAGTAAGGTGACAGTGGACAACCCTGTCGGACGCCCCGAGTGAGACTAAAATTATCAGAAATGGGAGCATAATTAATAATACGACTAGAAATGTTGCGATACATAACTTTCACCCTTGACATAATATACGACAAGTTTTCAATCGGGTTCGAACCCACAACATACGGCATCAGTCGCCTAGCGGAGAGGCCACAGAGAGAACCACTCGGCTAAATCTCCACTCCCAAAAAAGAGTGGTTCAATAGCCGGCTAAGTTGTTACATTTTTCTGACTGAGACCGCTGCACACGTTGTAGAGTTCGTGAAGCACTCACGCACGCATGCTCACAATCACACATCGCACACACAAACTTTATCGAGGCGAAGAAACGAATTTCCTCGCTTTAACTAGGCGAACGATAACCTCGGGGACAATTCTGTCCACCAGCAGTGTTACATAAATGATGGACCAAAATTGAAAAAATCCAAACACTTAACAATAAAATCCCATCTCACTTTATCGAAGGCCTTTTCAAAATCGGCAATAAAGACCAATCCAGGCTCATTATTCTTCTCATACAATTCCATAATTTCAAGAATACTCCTAATATTATCTGCTATAAATCTACCATGAATAAAGCCTGTTTGGTCCTCATTTATAATATTTGTGATAACACGTTTTACTCGCAATGAAAGACACTTGGCCAAAATGCGAGTATCACAACAAAGCAAAGTTAAAGGTCGCCAATTTTTAAGAAACACCGGATCCTTATCATTACCTTGTGCATTCTGTTTCAAAAAAGTGCTAATAGCCCTTCTCTTTGTGAGGATGATAAAAACCCAAGATTATATGAATGACTAAAACATTGAAGCATGGGTGTATATAATTCTTTGAAAAAAGTTTTTTAAACTTCAACCGGAATACCGTCCGAGCCAGGAGATTTTTCAGCTGGGAAGGATCTGATAGCTTGCCACAACTCATTGATCGTAATTAAACCTTCACATGTTTCCCGTTCAGATCTACCTAGACGACAAGAATAATTATCAGGAAAGAAAGTTCGGCAATTTCCATTGCTAAGTAAAATAGGGGGATTATCGAATGAATAAAGTTTCCTGTAAAACAAAACTTCTTCACTCAAAATCTGTAATGGGTCTGACAGAATGGTACCAACGGATTGTACTAAAGTCATGACATTTTTCCTGGAATAATTCCTGTGAACAAGATTAAGAAAATATTTCGTCGGACGTTCGCCATCAGCCATCCACCTGGCTTTAGCATGAATAATGAGACCACCTGTTCTCTCTGCATACAGAGACTCAAGTTCTTCCTATATCAATGACAAACGGAGAGAAAGGTCACCTTGACAATGACTAGACCCAGTATCATAATGGCATGTAATTCATTAATTTCTCTAATAGGACAATTCTCCTTTTCTGTTCTTTTGCGCTGCTTAAATGAGCTAAACTTAATATAGTGGCCTCTAAAAGCACATTTAAAGGCATCCCAGACACTGTGAGGGTTTGCAGAGCCATTATTAGCAACAAAGAAGTTGGAAATAAAACGTTGTGATTCGATAATGAAATTCTGGTCTTTGAGGAAAGAATTATTGAAGTGCCACTACCTCTTTCCACGTGTGAAAACATTAGTTTCCAAACCAATACCAATGAGGTCATGATCTGAGCGATATCTTTTGCCGATGGTAACACACGTTATTTTTGAGGCAAAAGAAAATGGCACTAAAAAATAATCAATCCTACTGACCGAATTGCCTCTCCTCCACGTATGTTGCCTAACAGAAGGGTTAAGTAATCGCCAGATGTCATGCAAGTCCCACGAATGCATTAAATGTTTAATGCTCTCGAATGCATTCCGATGATACACATTCTTTCCAGTACCTACTCTGTCAACCAAATCATCTTGAACGGTGTTAAAATCCCCGCAAATGATGATATCAGACACATCACCACAGAAATCGACCATTTGTGAATGGATATTCTCAAAGAAAAGGGGATTATCATCATTCGGGGCATATAAACAAACAAGAATGAACCGATAAGTATCAACAGTAATATCCATCATAATCCACCTACCCTCAGAATCTACACTTGTCTTGGCTACTTTGTACGAAAAATTATTTTTAAAAAGAATTGCAATCCCTCTCCGATTATTAGTACCATGACTGAAAAAAATATCCGCACCCCATTCAGCTTTTCAGTAACTTTCATTGCATACAGTGGAGTGAGTTTCTTGCAAAAAATATATGTTGTAAGATTTATCTCGCAACCAAGTAAAGATCTTTCTTCTTTTAACTGAATTTGCTTATCCATTGCAATTATATGAAGCAATTTCAACTTTGGAAGTAACAGCCATATATGTAAGTAGTGGGAAATAAAAACTGAAATAAATAACTTACAAAATACATCAAATGTATACAATAGCCAAAAATGGGGATTGCATGTCTTTACTCAATCAGAAGAGTTTCCTTCATGATGTCACCAAAATGTCGATCATGACTTTTCATTACATAGGTACCTTTCACCTGTTATATGTACTTATTATACTTCATATTCTTTTTTTGCAGGCTTTGGTCTTCATCATAAAACCATCAAGACAGACAGCTCTCATCCTGACTGTTCGACTCCTGACATCAACGAGCCTTATCATCTTTCCCATGAGGACCAAACTCTGTGAGCAGAGTCGTGTAGTAAGCAATAGTCCTTTGTGAAAGACTTCACCTGCTCAGGCTCAAATATACTACCGAAATCCTCAGCAATGTCCTATTCTACACGTTTTTGGCGCTCACAGAGACTCTGGATGAAATATTATTTCAGTTATCATTCATTTCCAGACATCTAGTAACGAGCATGAGTGTATATGTTTTCAAAAAATAATTTGAACAAACTCCGTCGTGAAGCTACTTTACACCGTCTTGACATTTTAGAGACAAAGAAGTTTATTTTATCGCCATTAACATTTTAGTTTGATTAACCACCCAATGGTCGAAACTGGCAGAAATTTAACAAGCTCATTCACTTGAAACTACTCTCAAGTATACCATTCGTCCAAGAGCTACTTATATCCAGATCACAGTTGTTAGCAACTCATGAAATGTAAAGCTCGCCACATTATGTTGTTTATTGAAAGTGTTCACACCGACAACATCTATACTATAAATTCATCAATCTCTAGCCTGTCTAATGTTGGAAATCATGAATCTTGACAAACAGTTGACAGTCTTATTCAGCAGCATGATTTAAATTATAAAAAAATACCATGTCATACCATTTGAAGGTATTTATGTCAACCACTCTCCATTTACTTACGTCGTGTCCTTTACTAATAAATCAAACCCGGAATTCAAATGGACCACGATAAAAACAAACCAATGTGCACAAAGGTGAATGGAAGTACGTGTATCCTCGTACTCGTTTGTACACGTGGGGTTTTTTCCGACCACAATCACATGATCTCCTGCACGTGCTAAGTCTGTAGGATACATCACGTCCTTTCCATTTCTAAGTAGTGCCATATATTAATACTTCATGCCGATACTTTTTATTACTGATTCCGTTCAATGTGACTACTATAGCTATCTTTTATCGATGCTTCGGCGTTGTATTAGTCATCCTAACATGATTCGACATGGTAAACACTATAATCCACACTTTCATAATGCACTCTCCCCTAACCCTAAATATGGAAGTGCTCATGAATGTTCAATTTGGACAGCACCTTCTCATTATGCCATCGTTTGGACCAATCAGGTGGCAGCCTTCAGGTCCTGGGCAAACAAAAAAGGCTTCCAGCAACATAAATTTCGCATACTTAACTTTAACGCTTTGAGGCGAAAAATCTCATTGGTGAAAAAAATTCCCGCACGCGGAAAATGATCTTTGAACCCTTGGCTTGCAAATGACCGTTGTTTTAAGGAGTTTAAGGCAGTCTAAAAGGGCGCTGTACAAAGGAAGATACAGATTTGCATTGCTATGGCTCCCAATCCTGGAAAAACTTCTCCGACAAGCATTAATGTCAACTTAAAAACGACAACAGAGCTGAAATATGGGTTTCTAGCAATCTTTCTAGTGGTCTTATGCCGTATGCAGGATAGCGGACCGCAGGCAGGCGAAGATTGTATTATGAGCGCGCCAACCCCAACTCGCTGCATGGACATCACATTTACGAAATGAAATTCCAAAGTCAACTACGTCCATGTTAGAATAAGAGAGGTTTTCCATCACATTGGAGCATATCGCCACAAATTTCACACAGATAGTGTTGCACTGGCATTGAAAAAAGGTGCGTGGAACCCCGGCAATTTCCATAGCCATCGATAGGAAATGCATTGTATATTGAACGAGACTTTTCCGGGTTCGCAAAACACTGGGATCCCAAATATAACTATAATAGCTCAAATATAACTATTTGCTGTGATACATAGCAGAGGCGTATACGTTTGTGATGCTGAGAAAAGCACCAGTACATAAAAGACGCATTTTAAAAGTTGACTTTTTTGCGATGAAACAGACTTCTGAACCCTACGTAATGGAGGTAGCACATTTGGGGAACAGGTCATACCGACCACTGGCTATGTCCGCTTCGACCCTAGTAATTCACATTGGTTGTGGTCACCTCGACCCCGTCACACTTTTCACATTGTGTGACATTTTATTGAATAGTTAACGCAACTTTGCCAGAGAAAATTAATGGTGTTTTTGTTATAGAACTGTTTGCTTTTAAACGATAATTTGGCTGAATAATGTTTACACCACGGCCTAGTGCCTACATGTCCGCGGAGACGATTCCACATGTTCCACAACAAAGCAAGACAAAATTTGAAAATATCAATGAATTGGCTTCACAAAGGCTGAAATACCCCATACTGGATGAAGTACAAAGTTTGTGAAATGAAATCAAAATTTACAACACAAGTGTTTGTCTCTGGTAGTACTACTTGAACTATTCTACAGACTGTTTTTCTATACAGTGCAGTATTTGTCAGTGACAAATCTTTGAAATACATTTTTTTGTGATGAGCTGGAGTTAATGTACATAAATATTCCGTTATTTACTGGGACACATGGATTTTCTCAATCCACAATCTGCGGACTACGTGCTGAAGTACAATGACTGTTCATCACGATCGTTTCTCCCTCATGCAGAGTTTCTGTATCCCGTTCAACAACGGTGTACCTAGATCACGCGATAGTGACGCTATGTAGCCTGAAAACATATCATAAAATGGCCCCCACGTTTAACCATAACACGAAATTGTTGGGATTATCATACGGAAACATGACTGCAAAACTAAGACTTATCAATCTTCATCGGAATTGAAACCATTATGATTGTACATGAGTACCAACGCAGAATGCAGGTTGAGCTACACAAGCATAGTACGCTACACATGCACTGCCGATCGTACGCATACAAAAGCCTTTCCCGGAATTTATTTCACGAACAACCTTGCCTTTTTATGTGACACAGTTAGAACTAAAAAAATGCTTACAAAGAAAAACAAACATACTTTTATGGACAACGGCAGGCACGTTTTATTGGCGCAGCAAAATCAAAACACGGCAGAAGTACATGAGTAGGTCATGGCCTTCGACTCTGTGCACGAACCTGATTGGACACTTCATCACCTTTGACCTAAAATTATTATTCATGAGCACTTCAATATTTATGTATCGGGGAGGGTGTAATATATTACTTATTATAAATGTATATCTGTACCGGGGCAGATATTTTAACTTGTATACTTTCTAAATGGAATATGGTAGTTTGAGCATCAGTCTCTATTCATGAACATGAGGAGTACTTGAAGTATGTTGTTTTCCTGTTTCAACAGCTGTGACATACTAGTCACCAATTGTGCATGTAAGCAAAAGCCATGAGTTCCACGTGTAAAAAAAAACCCTCGTTTCTAAACAAAACTTGTAGGTTTTTTGAACCTCCCTTTTGCCGGATTTTTGGATGAAGACAAAGGACAAGGGTTTTGACATGTACAACTGACTACAATTTAAAAGTCAGTGTAATGCATGAGGACAAAATCATAGAGTCATTGATCGAGTCATTTTCACTTTTTAGTAAAATTCCCATAGAACGTAGCAGTCACATTTATCCCTTTTTATTATTGTTATTATTATTATTACACTTTATTTAAAGAGGGTAATGTGATTACAGTAAAGTAATTGTAATTTCCATCAGAGCCCTCATGAAAAGAAGGCAAAATACACAAACAAATCATCGAATAAACAAAAACGTATGGAATAGACGAATAGAAGCTGTCGAAGACAAAGGAAAAATAGGATAGTCTAAGTCAGAGCCTTCATTACAATATTTCATGAAAAGATAACATTGCAGTTTTGATTTAAACGTCGACAAGGCTTCACAGTCACGGATAGTTGGGGGAATGGAATTCCAGATTTTAGTAGCTCGATATACAAATGATCTTTGACCCATGCTTGTCCTAAACATTGGTGGGTAAAGGTTACCATTACTAGAACTACGAGTATTTAAACGATCCATTTCTGAAAGAGGTTGGAATAGATCACTAATATAGCTTGGTGCGAGACCATTTAGAGCTTTGAAAGTCATAACAGCTGTAAAGTATTCAATACGTAAATCTATGGGCAACCAGTGCAAACTAACAAAAACTGTTTGAGAAGGAAAAGTCGCGTCAACTCAGAGAATTACCCTACCAGCCCTTTTCTGGAGTTTGTACAATCTTTGGAGATTGGTCTTAGACGTACTAGCCCAAACAATACAACAATAGTCAATTACAGACAAGAACAAAGCGTTATAAATAAGCAAAATAGCAAAAGAACACTCTTTTGAGAATAGGGGCGTAGTCGTCTTATAACACCAATTCTTGCAGACAAAGTCTTGCACAAATTATCTATGTGGTCATCCCAGCATAAAATGTTTTCTAATTGAACACCAAGTAGTTTGTGAACAGAAACACTGTCAATGAGAGTATCATTGATCTGAATGTGAAATGAAATGTCAGAGTCGGCTAAGTGATAAATTTTTGGGCGAGACGCAACAATCATATATTTTGTTTTAGTGGTGTTAATTGCCATGCTATTGTTATGAACCCAGTTTGAGATTGGCACGAGATCTCCATTCAGTCTCCCCTCGACTTGTTCAATGTCAATTCCAGAAACACACAAAGTTTGGTCATCGGCAAACATATCTAAGCTTCCCATGTTGAGGCAAAGGGGAAGATCATTAATGAAGATCAAAAACAAAAGTGGACCCAAAATGGACCCCTGAGGTACACCACACGTAATCGACAAAATATCGGAGTGTACACCTAAATAGCTAACAAATTGGCTTCTTCCTGTAAGGTATGATTGAAACTACTTTAGTGACAAATCAGAAAGCCAGTAAACAGAAAGTTTTCTCAGCAAAATGTTATGATCATAATTACCCTCTTTAAATAAAGTGTAATAATAATAATAACAATAATAAAAAGGGATAAATGAAGATTTTGCATCATTTAGCTCTGTTTGTATTATACCCATTAGAATTGCAGAAATAATACATATATATATATATATATATATATATATATATATATATATATATATATATATATAATGTTGCTATTGGCAATATATTTGGATTCTTTTAGAATACTTTGGAATAAATAGGGAATCCATTGTTTATACTGGTGCTGGATTCCCAGTGCTGGATGTTGATAGATTCCTCATGGATTCTACTGCATATTGTCAGAATAAAACTTGACGAAATGGCCTCTAATCCCTTGCTGGGTAGTGAGCACAACTTTTATTAGGTCCTTCAATCTTAAAAATCATAATGAAGCAAGTGATATTGCGAAAGAAGCCCTAAATAGAAGGTTAACATCTTACAAAAGGAGAAGCAACCAAAAGGTATCATAGCCCCTTACTTTGAAAAGGAAAACATTGTCATTTTCCCTTTTATTTTGGTAATATTACTTTCGAGACCAAAACACGTCATACGAGCAACTTTTGATCATGCAATACATGACTAAAGTGAATTGTTAAAAACACAGTAGATGAGACAATCAATTCTAAAATAAATCTGTTACGACCTGTTGACAAAAATCGGGAAGTGTTTGGCCAACGAAGGGTTGGATTCCATCAAAAATCAAGAAGAAAAACAAGAAATAGGGGGCTGTGTTGGGGATAAGTCAATGTAGATGACAGGAAGTCTGAATCGTAAAAAACCTCAACTCTATGGCTTGCTTTCATCATCGAGGGAATTTCACTATCCTCTGATCGAAAAATGGGGATACAATATAAGAAGGGTGACCGATAAATCATAAAATCAAATGTTGAAAAGAAGTTTACAACCCACTTAAGTCACTTGAGCAAAGTCAAAGCACAGTCAAAGCACAGTGGCAATTCAGTGACGATTTGTCATGTAACCATTTGTGGCAACAACAACTATCCAATAACAGTTTCGTATCCTTGATAATGTAGATCAAATGTATACATTTGTCTTTATTTTGTAAAATTCTTCTCTTTAGGACCTGCTTCCTCTTAATGAAATATTTACTGACGTAGATCGTAAGGTTTGTATTTCCATGAGAGTGAAAAGTCAACACTCCCTAAAGAAGGGAAGACGATAACAGAAACGTAATTTTTACAAAATTCAACATACGCCATCTAGTATAATGTTTATACCTCCGTAACAGTACATCTGCAATAATCCTTTACGTTATTGTCATTGTATGTCGTGGTTTTGCAAGGAAATATTTAACTGTACAATTAACTAAAATGATTGACTAAAACTCTTTTGTCATTTTTAATTGGTTTTGAATACAATACATTTTTCAATGACAATTATGCAACTTATTTTACGATATTCAGGTAAGTATACCTGGAAGCAGCTTCCCGTCATATGTCTTCATATCAGTGGTTGAAAGCACATCAGTAGATGATTCTACACCTGTTATGAACGTCCAGTAGGCTGCTTTTATATCTTTAATATACAAATATAAAAAAGAGAGAACCTGATCTCAGTTCGTGTCATTAAACTAAATGTGAACTTAACAGTAGACTACGTTTACCGATTCTACTTCAACAGTATATATCAATTAATCATCAATCGATAACACATACCCACGCTATAAACGATAAATACACTAATATACCCGTGTATTGATAACAAAACTATACCAATATACGAATTTAATATGTTTTTACCTGGATATCAGTTTTAACTTTTGAACTAGTAACAACAAAGGCGTATCGAGATTTGTTTATCGAACTGCAATAATTGCCAAGCTTCATATTACTTTCCCTAAAAAAATATGAATAGTGCCCTTCTTCATTCTCACAGAAAACATCACCTAAACTCTTAATGTAGATTGACTTACCAGTAAACATAGGCATTTCAGTTTGCACAGTATTTCCAGAAAGCAGTCTTCCAGTTTCTGGTTGAACACCTGTTAATATCAGAAGAAGCAATATTTTAGTTAGTGTCATTAAAACGACGTGTAGCGAGATTGCGTGTGCAAAATCATAAAACCCACAAATCTACCATTACAATTTTTAGTAAGGTTGTATGAGACAATATAAGTAATTTATAATGATGATGATGATGATGACGATGATGATGATGATAAGTTATGAGAAAAACAATTTAGGGTAATTGTGTCACTTCATGCGCAAGTTAGTTCCGTGCGCATTAACAATCGGCCACATGCTAGGTCATATTATTGTGCATTCACCGAAAGTTCTTTTCTGAAAACGCACTTAGTTTTAAATGAAATGAGTATCTTGGCCAACAGCTCTAAGATTTCAATGGAACTTTCAGAAATTCCGTTATCAATTTTATTCATAGTACCCTCTGTTTTGTGGAGCAGTTCATGTTGCCTTCATTCAGTTCTTGTGGAGTGACTAAACGAGTGCGGGTAGCTTTGCAGCCTATACAGCCCAAACGGTACACTTAGAATGTGGAATTTTTTTTCACATTGTTCAGTCATTTGCAATGTTTCAAAATACAACCAATAATTTATTCTAAAAGATATCGGAGAACGTAGAGAAACGTCAGCTAAACTGTGACATATGAAATGTAAGTCTTTACTAAAATACTATCCTCAAGCCTTATGTAATTTTTGCCATGAAGATGGCGAGTTGAACTTGTTCCCTATCTGTTCAAATGCCCGTGTAGCACCAACCTGTCAATGCTCTTTTCACATTTAGTTATAAATGGAAGAATTTTGTCTGTGATGAAGTATCGATGACAGTTTTTTGATATATACATTTTATTGGCCTCTCTCTTTAACGATACCCTTATGTAATGCCAGAATTAAATATCAGATATAGTGAGTCACGTGGGGATCACGATAGCGAGCCGAAAAGCCAAAGTGTGAAAAGGACATGCAATTACCACTCTGATATAAACGTTTGTAAGGCAACCCTGTATAGTATCGCAAAAGCAAGACGTTAACAAAGCATGAACAGAAATCACATGTCGCTGTTTTCCTATTGTCATTTTACTGACTTCACAGAATGAAAACATGAGGAAAGTCATTATTATGTCCTGGAATGCTTAAATACACTGAAAGAAGTCTTTTGCCTGGGAATTTTGAACATTAAGTGACCGCACATCCTTGTGCTATATCCTCTTGTGACTTTCAAATTTCAGACGAAATTTTGAAGAAATGTAATTTTTGATGGCCATGATGTAATACAAAACCATCAAATAGATAAAAAAATTTAATCAACATATTTCACTACAATATTAGGGTGAGATGTATGAATGTTCACAATATTGTAGTTGTCTCAAGAAAGTGTCTACTTTGACAACTATAATTACCCTCATAGAAACCTTAAAAAACGGATACAATATGACATCAAAATAATTCAATTAATCGTTATCATTCAATGCAAGTAAATTACCTGCTCCGAGAATAAACACAATACAACAGAAAACTACTGACACAATCACAAGTGCAATTTCGAACAATTAGTTAAGTTTTGGTACTGGGTGTCGGAATGGGTAGGTATGCTGCACCCGTCTACATTGAATTAAACTGACAAAGTAATTCAGCGAGCTGCCAAATTACTGTTGTGAGTCAAGGCCAAGAACACTGTATTGCATCATCTGAGTAAGAGGGTTGTCATATTTTGATGTAAGAGCTCCATATCTACCATAGAACTTCAAAATGACATAGCAAACCTACTATTTACAAATCCCTGACTCGCTAGCTCTAAGACAAAAAAGCTGTGTGTCACTTGAAAGTCTTGATGTGAATCACAAGCTCTACACTATCTCAGGAGTTGTGAAGTGTATAAACCATAAACTGGACCAGACGGAATATTGCTGTTTTAGTACGGAAAGTTAATAGTTTTAAAATTAAAATAATCCCTTTTGTCATACAGCTTAGTGTACAATTTATTTTACTTAATTAAAAAATCTGATCAAGGTATGAAGCTGAGTCCACCCTTTCTGAAATTTCCTTTAATTTTAATTCATCTGGATAAATGCGTTAGAGGTAATTGGCAATATCAAGATTTTCCAAACACATCAGATAATCATATATCTATGAGAGTTATTTAACCCTTTAGCCAAAAAATTATGAAGAGACTGCATGAACTCTGCTTTGTGTGAATACAAAAATTAGTCTGCAAGAAGTGGTGCACAGTTCGTCCCCGCAGGAAGGCCCATAGTTTGTCTGAAAGTCATTCAAGCAAATGCGATATATGTTGCCAATTAGGAAGTGTTGCATCTCCCTTACTTCGATGTCAGTGTATTTGCATTTTGCATCACTGTTGTTACTAAAATAGCCTGAATTGCATTTGATAACAATGTATTCAAAACTTCGAATGCATTTCTTGTGAAAAAAGCTTGCTTAACAAATGATGACAACCTAGTTATAAGCTTGTTGTATTGGATTGTCGAATGCAGTGTAGAAAAATTACGTGTACTTATAGTTATGTACATGCTGTCGTTGTTTCTCAAACTTGCAATATAATTCTTTAGAATGTCCTTACAATAACTGTTCTCGGCAAGTACAAATACGTATTTTGTAAGTTTAATGACTGTGCACAACATCGATAGTGTCATTTAAAGAATATCGGGTCAAACTGTTTATAAAAAAATAAGATTTATAAAGGGACCCCTCAATGCACGACAGCAGATACCAAAGAGGCTTGGAAGACTGGCAGAAGCATGGTAGAAGGGTCGCTGCACAGCCCTGCCAGAAAGATTGCTTGTATCATTAGCAAACAAGTCCAGGTGTGGGGCTTCGACAATAACCACACAGAGCAGAAGCTGGGAGGCATCCATGTCGTACTGCAGTTCCTCCTGCAGACAGCACAGTTGTACACTGTTATTGTGCAACAAAAGGCCTAGGTAAGGTCCTGGAGGACACGTGCAGGGCCTCCCAGCAAAAAGACCTGCAGAAAAAAGAGTCACTACCTTTAAAGGCTTCCAGTGAGTGATGAAATCAAGATCTGCCTTAAGATTTGTAAGAGTGAGGCGTATATCAAATACATTAAGTATACACGTATGTGTACTATTAAAAACGGCAAGTACGGTGTACACTTAATATTCAAAGATCTGCATTGCATATATACATAACATATACAACTAATTTTGTTTTCCATATACCTCTTCTGCAACAGAGAATGGAAAGAGATCCACTGGAATCCCTCCATGTCCTAGAAACCCCCCCCCCCCTCCACATCCCAGAAACCCCTGGCATTGCAGGGCCGTGCACGTGGGTCAAGAGTGCATTGAGCTGGCCTGGCTAAGCCTCCCAACTACTAAACTTGTCAAGAGCGGGTACCATTCCTTTTTTTATCGGCAGCAAAAGCCCCACCACCATTTAGTCCTTGGGGTCTTGATTCTTCTCTCACATCACAGTCCCGAGGGTCTCCTCTACATGGTCACTCTTGCAGCACTGGCTTGGTTTCATCAAAAAGAGGCACTAGGAAAATATCGTTTTTCCACATTGTATACCACAATACCACATGATAACTTGAAAGAACACTTGAAAAACATCATCAAACAAGCATTTGTCTACAAAAACGGTTCACGCCGTTACAAATATGTAGTATTAGGATATCATTTAACCTATTTTGTTAAAAATGCTACTAACGCTAAACTGTTTCATATCGAGAAAGACATTATCAGTATGCTTGATTTCCTCACTGACAACATATTTGTAGAATTTGGAGGACACATTTTCCAACAGTAGTATAGGAATTCTTATGGGCACTAACTGTACTCCCTTGCTTGCCGACTTATTTCTGTTCTCATACGTTGCAGAATTTATACAGAACCTAATCAAACAGAAAAAGGTCTCTGTAGCTAGAAGTTTCAATCTAACATATAGATACATAGACAATGTTTTTTCAATTAATAACTCTGAATTCAGTAAATATATCGCTATGATTTATCCTCCAGAATTGGAGATTAAAGAAACTACAGGTACAACCTCTTCTGCTTCATATCTAGACATTTTACTTGAATTTGACTCTAATGGTCACCTTTCTACTAGGCTATATGACAAGAGACATGATTCCAACTTTAGTATAATCAATTTTCCACGCCTCATGAGTAATATTCCACTCTCACCAGCTTATGGGGTTTGCATTTCCCAGCTTATTCGATATGCTAGAGCATTCAGTTCATATGGTGATTTTGTAGAGAGGCATGGCCATCTCTCTTACAAACTGTTAAATCAAGGTTACACTCAAGCAACACTTGTCTCTACATTCAAACGCTTTTTTGGCAGGTATCGCAAGCTGGTAGATAAATACAATATCTCTCTTCGACAAATGATTGCTGATAGCATCGGTGACATCAGGCCTTAGTTAATGACCACTACCTATCTGACTTACAGATTGATATATGGCGGGTGCCACATGTAGGGCAGGATGCGCTTACTATTTTCGAAACACCTGACATCACTTCTTGGTCTCCTGGCCAGAGGTCCATATATCTTTCTTTCAAGAATGTGACTTTGTTTGTGTACCATCTATTTACTGTCTGTTCTGTGCTGTTTTGTGTCTATGTTTACTACTATAGTCTTAGGAATTCTGATCTAATGTCATTGGATTATGGATTGGTATGATTGCGATTATCCAACAACATACACACATACTGACTCTCTACATTTGTCAAGTACATTAAGTATACACGTATGTATATTAATAAAGAGCACAAGTACAGTGTACACTTGGCATGCAACGATCTGCATGTCATATACTCTAATTCTGCATATATATATGCTACATATATCAATGTAGTGACATGTTCCATATACAAAGATATACGTAATGTATTCAACTAAGTTTGTGTTCTGTATACTGCAATATATACATAAATATACGGAATTTATATCAAACATTTTACCCAGTGAGGCACAGCAGTGTTATTATATTCAGCACACCAACAACAGCAACAGCAACAGAAGATACTGTAGTTGCGGTTCGATGTCAGAGAGATGAAACTTCAGCGGTGTCTCCATGCTGGTGTTATTGTATGGAGTCTGAGAACTTTCAATTTGTTAGGTCAGCCGCGATAACCACTGGCGCAAACGAAGCAGCAATTTTCCCCTTTTTCAGAGACCTGTCACAAGACCAAAATGACAGTTAGCTTGAACCAGGGGGATAGGGATCTGAGTCGCGGTAGTTTGTGGGAATGTTCGGTACAAAATACAGCCAAAGATAGATGTCTCGCAAGACTAGTTTAGAATTGCTTGTATTTATTATTTGTAGGTTGATTGTAAAGACATCATCCGCTGTTTGGGGGAGGGGGATGCTGAAAGCGCATTGAAAAAACTCTATAGGCACATGTCCCCGGAGGACGAGTTTGTCCCACATGCTTATAGAGGAGATAAGTTTCTCAGCTCATATGCATTTGTAGGAAACTTGTGTCTCTGAAGAAAACAGAATAGATTTCATACATTTTGCTTTGCATGCTGTCCAGACAATCAAGCCTAATGAATGACTCACGAGACATTTGTAGGAAACTTGCGTCTCTGAAGAAAACAGAATAGATTTCATACATTTTGCTTTGCATGCTGTCAAGACAACCAAGCCTAATGAATGACTCACGAGATTTGCCTTCAGGGAAAAGGACATCCCGATACTATCGCATTTCAACTGGGCATGGAAAGAAAGGATGCTGTGTGATCTGGCAACTACAAAATCAACACCCTAACCGAGGCCATAGGGCTGCCAGACAAGATCATTTCAAAAAAAATGAAGCCAACAGTCAAAGTCTACCTAGACCTGGCCACAGATTGAAAGATTGACTTTAGCACCAACAAGAGCTTCACACCCCTGCTTTCATTTCAAAACAATGATTTTGGGCAAAAGCAGAGAGAGCCACAGGAGGGTGAATATTGTCCCTGTCGAGGAGTATATGGTCCACTGTGACGTGGTCGATATGGCCAAAATTTATGCAATGAGGCCGACCTTCAGTGTAGGACTGTTGGCAGAGGCCTGCACTTCCCTGAAAGATGATGTGCAAACGTCCCTTGAAGGACACCCAAGATATTTGTGAAAGAGTGGACTGTGACATCAGCAATCCCCTCATGATGACTCACAAGGAGGGTAGGAACCTCAGCACTTTTAAGCTATGGATTACAGATCAGGAAGGCCGACTTCTGTGATTTCCTTTGGACATTTTGTCTAGAGTTAGTATAGCATGATGACCAAGAGCCATGCATAGTCAGTGCTTTGGGCTAAGCAGCGCTGGGTTTCGAGGCACTGCAGCTCTTTGGAGAAGTGCAAACGAACATGGGATGATGGTCAGCCATAAACAAGTGAAAGACTGGCTAGTGGAGCAGCTGACCTACACTCTACACAGGCCAGCCAGGCGAAGCACCTTCCCCTGCTAAGTGTTTGTGACCAGAAGAGACCAACAGTGGCAGACGAATCTTATATAGATGTAGATGTACAGTTTGGGCAACAGAAGGCACTGCTACATGCTGACTGTCATTGACGTGCTTAGCAGGTTTGCAAGGGCTGAGCCTTACAAAACAAAAACAGTTGATGACACTCTTTTGGTGCTCAAAAGCATCATCAGCAGAGCGGCCGAAGGCCCTTACAAGAAAAGGGCATAAATTAGCAAACAGAAAGATGCAAGACTGGCTAGTGTTGGAAGACATTAGCTGGTTCTGTACGTACAGTGGCAAGAAGAAGCTTCAACCAGACCTTGGAAGGGATAAAGTGGAAAAACTTCACCCACAAAGACACGCACACTTGGGTGGGTGTCTTGCGTGAGCTGGTCTCAAATTATAATGGCACCTAGCATGGCAGCATCTTCATGAAGCCAAAGGATTTGACAGCTACATATGACCAAATAGCCTTCCAAGCTCTGTACGGGCAAAAAATTGCAGCCAGAGGGGTAAAGCCAAGTTCCGTGTTTGGGAAAAAGTGCGACTTTTGAAATACAAGGGTATCTTCACCAAAGGGTACCTATCAAACTAGAGAGATCTTCACTGTCTCCAGGGTTTTTGACTTGAGCCCCTGTTTACAAAATTGCCCACCTACGGGGTGAAGAGATCCTTGGCACGCTTAACAAGGATGAGCTGCAGAAGGTGACGGTGTGTGGTGAGGACGTCTATAGGGTCGAAAAGATGATCAATACCAAGAAAGCGAAGGACAAAAAGTTCTTTTTCATGAAGTGGAAGGACTATCATAATATCTTCAAATCATGGGAGCCATGAGAGAACGTGGTCTTGTTCAATTGAAAAAAGAAGCCACCGCTGGTGCTCATCCCATGTTATCTTGTCAGCCTGAAGCTTGCCATTATTCTGTTACTTCAGTTAGCTGAGCAGTCGCTTCACTTCATTTTTTGTCCAGCTCCATACCGTATTCTTTGATGATACTCTCATTGTCTGTCTTGCTCGCAGTTTTCGGGACCTTGATACCATAAAGGGTCATATTCTTTCTGACTTTTCATATCTGTAAAGATTTCGGTATGTCTCGATTGTGTGTTACTGCAAAAAATTGAGCAAGATCTCGCCTTCAAATTTGAGGACCAGCCACTGATTACATTTATGAACACATTCAGCACTACACTGTTGTTTGCATGGCTTTTTCTCTCCTGGTAAAAAAACACCAGGTCGAAAATATCGGGCACGAGAATGACACCAGATTCCAATTTTGGGTACCAGATGTACAGTGTCTCTCTCGGCGCCGCTTGACTGGGATTATTAGTAACAACATGATGAATCCTCTCTGCATGTTTTCCTTGCAGAATCTTGTAGATATAAGTGGGTGTCAGAGATTCCTGTATGGCATTTTTGCATATAATATATACCTTAAATTGGCTTACAAAAATGTTTAATTGTCAGGACTGGGGGAGGAGGTGAGCACGAGACACTGGAGGAAGATACTTTTTTGGGGGTTGCTCGCACTGAGGGTACTTCTGTGGTAGACAGACTGACAAGATAGTGAGCAGAGCTCGTACAACGAGGCAGTTGACAATTAGGCCCTGCAAAAGGGCATCAACTGGCAGGTGTTGAACTTTCAATGCAAAGGTTATAGGTCGAGAGCTAGACTACAAGGGCCTGAGGTTGACATTTAATGAAGGAAGGATTTGAGGGGGGGGGGGGGTAGAGTGGGAAATAATTTTTAAGATATGTCTTGGGAAAGGTCCCACAGGAAGAGGCCAAAGAGGGAGTGACCCAGATGACTCTTTGACGATTGCTTACCTGAGTTCTCATCTATTACCCTTAAGGCTTCTTTTCAATCTTAAAATAAAAGCCAGTAGACTCAGCCCTGATGACATTGGCCAGCTGCGAGATCACCTGACCGAGCTCAGAGAGGATGCTAGCAGCAATAACGAAAAGATACAGGCAACCGATGACATAATTGATAAATAGAATAACCTAAATGCCGAATATTTAGCTTACAAAAGTCAAGCTGGCCCTTGCAAACAAAACTTTGGGGGAGCTTTACGCAAACAGAGATGAAATAGTACCGATAATGAACCCTCTGAGTTGAAGCCTGAGTTCAAAGCCAAAATAGCAAAATCGACTACCGCATCGAGTGGCTTTGTGGCGAGAACCTGAGATTTCATAAAAGAATGGCCCCAAAAAGACCACTGAAAGAGGTTCTCAAGAATCCAGAACTGGAGCTGAAAAAGAAGGCGACAGAGCTTTCAGAGCTTTTCAAATGGAAAGGTCTTAATGTGCAGTAGATTGAATGGAATGCATGAGCAGCTGTCACATGATAAAAATATTCATGATAAATGTATGTATATGTCCATGCGCGTGACAGAAGTGACAGTTTTTGGTTGTCACATTAATAGTGATAGCATGCACAAAGCACTTTATCAATTCAAAAGAAAAGTTAAGAAACAGTTTACTTTTTGTCTTCACACAATGTAATTACGTTTGGTAAAATACAACTGGCAATCCCCATTGTGTGGCTTGAAATCAATGAAGATTACTCGTAAAAAGCTGCCATTGCCGGTCACCAGTTTTAGATCCAAATCAAATCAAAATCTTCCTACAATTTATATGACACGATTGTAAATAGTGGTTGACTTGCATCTGGTGTGTCTAGCCCTATATAATTATGTACATTGACGTCCATGATATCTAACAGTGTTAATTTAAGTCTAGTTTCTACGCTAAATTGACTCCTCGAACATATCCTACATGTATTGCCTATTTCGTTCTCATGGTCGTTCATTATCTGAAATGCTTTAAAACAAGAAAACAGCATGCCATTCAAAATCACGGCTGTTGAAAACCTGATGATTGATTTTGTCATGACACATCTTGTTTGATTCAGGGTGACACGATCTTTCACGAAAAAATATTGGCCTTGCACGGAAAAATACGGCCGAGCTGTTCTAAAGACTTTTAGGCACCTCGGGTATTTTTTGTTTCTGAAAATAACGATTTTTGTTTAAAAAAATTCGAGAAACTGCAAAAACATACCTATTTTCCGAAGTATTGGTCCGATTTTCTTCCTATTTTCCATGTAGAGCACAAGACAGTTACCCCAGTTAACATTCTGCTCACGCTCAGTAGTGATATATACAGGTTATGGGAGTAAATATTAGATGGAACGGCTAGGAAAAGGGGTATGCCTTGTAGAAAGATTTGAATTTTGTTGATGGTGGTGCTACACGAGTTGAAACTACGAACTTCCATTGGCTAAGAGATGGCGCATGCACCTGTAATAGAACAAGCAAATTTCTAAAGGACAATTCGATGTGTGGCAGCAATAAGTGCTGAAGCTATCCCGGGATTGATCGGCAACATCGTCAGTTTCATCCTGAAAACCTCTGGCACCATGGTGGGCTTTGTGGACAAACAGCTGTGGATTTTCATGATTGTGCTTTTTATTCTACACAGTGAATAGGCTGACAACGTAAGATGAGGATGTTAGGAAAAAAGAATATCGAAAGGTTTCTTTAGAAACACAGAGAAGTCGTTGGTTTGAGCATTGATCTATAATGGTGCCCCCTGCAGTGAGCAAACACATATCCTCAAGGCTACTCTGGGCAAACGGCTGAGATGTGAGCTTTTAGACTGAACCATCATCGGTTTTACGCTAGGGTGTGAGTAGGCCAACTTTTTCAAGAGGGTTGACTTCATGTGTTCTGAGACCCAAACTGTAAATAATATTATCTGAACAAATATCGGGTACTGAAGTCGATCAATGACATACTGAACAGATACATATTTCAATCGCAAGGAGATTTGCATGTAAAATTACAGAAGCGCGGTGCATGTCTCATTCTATACTGACGCCACCAAGCTGACTGATATGATGAAAGAACAGCTGCTTACATTGCCGTTACAAGATGATTGGCCGAATCCATACGGGCCTGAACATCGCAAAAATCATGTTCATCAGCAGCGCCCTGGCTGTCATCATTCCTGCAATGGCTAGTCGCCCTTTCTGGCGTTGTCATAAAGATTATCCAGATGAACACTGGGGTGGCAAGGAAAAGACAAAGATACAAACTGCTCTACATCTGGTAAAGGCAGCTGCGTACCAAGCCAGCGAGCGACCAGACAACCCAGACTCGGCTGTTATCAAATAAATCTTCTCAAAGGCGCTTGAGATTCAGAAAGAAGAGAGCTTCACCCAGCCTATGGAAAGGTATACACAGAAGTACGGCTCAATAATTTTATTGGGGAAGAATACCCTACGGTCATTCCCACAGAAAATATGCTAATATACAGGCAGGATGGCTGGCTACCCGGACAGTTTCAAGCTCAACAAGGATCTGTGACCAGTGGTTCTGGCAATAGATGAAGCACGGGCAGCACCTATGAGTGATCTCAAGGTTCCAATGACAGGGCTTGTAATCTATGTGACCAGGACAGAAAAGTTCGTCACCAATCCCGGACACATATTCAAGAACAATATATGCAAAATATGCTAATATACAGGCAGGATGGCTGGCTACCTGGACAGTTTCAAGCTCAACGAGGATCTGTGACCAGTTGTCCTGGCAATAGATGAAGCACAGGCAGCACCTATGAGTAATCTCAAGGTTCCAATGACAGGGCTTGTAATCTATGTGACCAGGACAGAAAAGTTCGTCACCAATCCCAGACACATATTCAAGAACAATATCATTGCCAAAAGGAATGCAAAGAACCCAGCCTTCACATCCAGTATTGGCCCCGACAGATAAACTTCACTGTTTGTTGCACCATGGCTGGTTGCGGTTCAACTTTCAAAGACCACTCTGCCCCATCAGATCAGATCCCTTCTCTGTCACCATGTGTATTTCATCACCAGGCGCATTCTCCAGGAGATTGGGTTTCTCTGACTGATGATGGCGCTTTGAAGTTTTCGTAACTAACCCTACGATTAGGTTAGTTACAAATCCTTCTGTATGGCATCAGCGACGATGAAGACTTCAGGTTCAAGAGAGGGGCAAATGGGGGCCTTGGCAAAGGCTACAAGTATGTCACCCTCAGAGGACCATCGCTGAGCTAATGTGCAAAATTTAATGGCTAGGATTTTTTCATCAGCCCAAACAGCAAATATATCTTCACAGGGGACAGGTTCAGCTGAAAACACAAACATACGAGACCTGACAGCAAGAGGAACGACTACTTTTCAGAAACAATGGGGCAGAAGGACAGTATAACTTGATTGTCCCTGCTGGCGCTGGCTGGGGTGCAGCCAATGGATTGACTTAGGCAGACACAGCAAGACTGAATGAAAGCATCGAGCCCTATGTTTACTGCATTCTGGTGGCCAAAGCTAGTAACAAGAGCACCATCTTGGCCCTCTTAATGACTGCTCTCCTAGCTTCTTGGATTAAGTACATCAAGGGATATAGGCCCGCATACTTGGTAATAGAGGGCCAGCGGCTGGCCATGTCCTGGTAGCATACACTGTCTGGACTTTGAGGAGGAGCGAGTCAGTATCCGTGTAGAGTAGCTGGCAGCAGTCTCCTTACTGGGCTTTCATCTGATTGTAGAAGAAGACGTACATGTGGATCTTCGCAAAATCCAGGATGCTCATGCCTACATACACCGGACAGTTTAGGATGAGCTTACACTTTTAGAAGTGGACTTCTGCGAGGTCTTCGTTGAAGATGTTCGCCTGCAGACGCCGAATCTCACCCTCCTCATTTGCATGCACAAGCTGCACGTCGACCAGCTTGCAGAGGTTCTCCATGGTTTTCCTGAAGATGGAGTTGTAAATCAGCTTGTAGAGGTCCATTTCTAAGGCAATGACCGCCAGAGTTAAGCTGGATGATAGGTTCCATCTAAGGACTCTGGGCGAACTTCAGGGCATGGTGGATCCTCTTCAGCCCTAGCCCCTGAGAGGTGTACAGCAGCAGGCTATTGTAGTGGAGGATGTAGTGCTTCTTAGCACAGAGTTGGGGGACAAGCTTTTCAACCTGCGAGAGAGCTCTCTCCTCCCAAGATCCCTTGCTGTTACACTGACAGCTACTATTCCTGAACCACCATGCGCTCTGGAGCCACACGGTAATTATTGTGGGTCTGCTGCAGCTCGACAGGGTACTAAAGGTGTATCTTGAAGATGACGCCTCCAGGAGCACCTACTGGGAGGCGATTGTCGCCTCAAGCATTTCAGAGTCATTCGTCCATTGGAAGCCCCCATGGGCAGCAACTGGCTCATCGCCCTGCTGTAGAGGGTGTTGGCGTCCAGGTAGAGGATGTGGCTCTAGGGCTTGGCTGAGTCTTATCCATCCCATGTGTGGTTTCTGGCCTTTGTGTATCTCTCGGTCACCATTGCAATCCCTCCTCGCAGCCCTTTCTCAACAAAGAGTTGCTGGTCGTACTTTGTTAGCAGACTAGCACGACCCCTGTCTTTTTCAGAAGCACATCCCCGGAGAGACTGGGGCTGTTGTAGTTGTGGGTTTGGTCCAGACCATATAGGCACAGGCTTGTCTTTAGGAAGCTCTCAAACACGTCTGCCAGGAGGAGGATGTCTGTGCAGTTGTAAAGATCATGATAGTCCCCCAGGATGTGGCAGCCAAAGGTCTCTGTGATTTCTTTAGCATTGGCCTAGTCGCTCTCTTTGATGCCTGAGCCTGAGAGCTTGCTGTAGAAGGCCTTTTTGGCGGGAGCTGGGGTTCAGTGAAGCACTCCCAGTCGTCCATGTACTCGTAGGGGGAGACACCTTTGCGATGCAAGAGGGCATGTTGCTCTATGCAGGACTCATACTTCACTGTTATGCAGAAGGCCTCGCGTGGGTTGGCCGCCACAGTCTTGTCTAAGGAGGTCAACAGAAACTAGGGTCTGTTGATGAAAAAGAACTGCCAAAGTGAGAAGGAGATATATTTTTCTGTATTATTTGGGATGCAGGTGATGCTGCCCTGTACTTTCGAGATTGCTTGCGCCAGGAGAGGGGAGTCATAGCCCAACAGGTTGTGGAAGACAACCTGTATGGTTGTGGTTTTTAGGCTCAGCCACGGCTTGAGCTTCCAAGCATTGTTGGCTGCCCTGTGGTATTGCCCAGTGATGTGGCAGTGGTCGTGGACAGAGTCTCTGGTGATTGGCTTCTGGCATATGTGGCAGGTCATGGCAGAGTGATGGGTCTTGCAGTCCTCTAAGGTCATCCGCCAGTCTTTGAGGGTGGTCAGGATTTAATTGATCTGGTGCTTCCCTTCTTGGACAGCTCTGACAAAGCATCTCACAAAGGGATGGGGAGCTGCTTATGTGGTTCTGGAAGACAAGCTTGTATTTGCCCTCTTCTGTTATTTTGACCCTCATGGTTGTCTTCCTATCCCCTGGTACTAAGGCTTATGGGCCTCCAGCATGTCCCCTCTACAATTTGTTGACTGGTCTCAGTCAGAAAAATGTAACAACTTAGCAGGATATTGAACCACTCTTTGTTGGGAGTGGAGATTTAGCCGAGTGGTTCTGTCTGTGGCCTCTCAGCTAGGCGACTGATGCCGTGTGTTGTGGGTTCAAATCCGATTGAAAACTAGCCGGATTTTCTACCTTGGGTTGGTAACACTGCTGGTGAACAGAATTGTCCCCGAGGTTATCGTTCGCCCAGTTAAAGCGATGAAATTCGTTTCTTCGCTTCGATAAAGTGTGTAGGTGCGATTTATGGTAGTGAGCATGCGTGCGTGAGTGCTTCAGGAACTCTACAACGTGTTGAGCGGCCTCAGTCAGAAAAATGTAACAACTTAGCCGGTTATTGAACCACTCTTTTTTGGGAGTGGAGATTTAGCCGAGCGGTTCTGTCTGTGGCCTCTCTGCTAGGCGACTAATGCCGTGTGTTGTTGGTTCAAATCCGAAACTAGCCGTATTTTGTACCCACTGAGGCAGCATATACAGTAGTGTTTGTGCTCCTTGTACTCTGTCTGGTCATAAAGCACCCAGATGAGGTTTTTCAACCTAAGTGTAGTGTAATTTCCCAGAGGCCTCAATCAACGTAACATCAATCAGGGTCATTTCCCCAACCTGCCTGCTGATGTTGAAACAATGACAAACCTTTGTCCCACCCAAAGATATTTATGGCCAGGCCCCACTCTTTCAACCTTACCTATGCGGGAGAGGGGTGTGGTATTGACATATCTGAAGATCTTGCCCAGTCCATCCTTGATAGGGCATATGGTTGGTCTTTGAGGATTACTCCCTACAGAAAGCAAAGCTGAAAGGAGCGTCGAGCAGAGGCAGTTGTCACCTTTGTTTTTTTCTCGTTTAATGATTGCCTTTTTGTTTCTGCAAGCTGCTGGTAATAGGATGTTAAAGCCCCCTCTCAGGGTGGTAACTCTACTTACCACCCAGCCTTAGACCCTCTATGTCCAATTTTCCAATGTCTCTAGGAGAGTGGCGAAGGCTTCATCTAGCCACTCATCAATCTTCCTTGAGTGATCTGGGTTGCCAGCTTGTTTATCTAGCCTAAGGTGCCCCCTCAGCTAAAACCGGAACTTCAAGCTCCTAAGGTCTCGAACTTCTTAGGTGAGTCTCTGGCTTATCTGGGGTCGTATACCATCCAAGAAGGCTTGGGGTTCAGCTCCCAGTTGATTCTATTTCCACAACATCCATCTGCCAGCTCGGCAGGTAAATCTTAACTGCATGATGTGTGCGGTGGAAGGTAAGGTCATCCCCAAGACAAGGTTCTGTGTTATCAGCCATAGTTGATTGTATCCCTATTAGTAACATTTAATTCGGTAGGAATTTTATTTCTCTAATATAAAATTAAAATGTATGAAGGTAAGGATGCATCACAACTCAGCCAAAATGACAACTTCTTTCAAACTATCATATCCTGTTTCCTCTGCCTCATCATTTCGCTTTGTTCCCTCTGCAAAGCTTTCACTCTTTTTCTGTCATACCCGCACCCCCTACACAGAGAAACCTGGTCCCAAAAGCCCAACCTTCACTTCAGGCAGGCTTTCTAGAACCATCCCCTGTGTAGCCTGGTGTGGTGGATTCTACAAACTCATTCATGCAGCTCTGGCCGCACAGCTGCAAAGAACCCTTCTGCAGGCACTTGCAAATTTCTTTGCCCTTCATCGCATTAGGTATTCCCTTAATTAAATAGCTAACAGTATTCTGCAAATAAAAAAAAATGTCTTCTGCTCTGAAGGGCTTAAAGAGTAAAAGGATGGTGTTTTCACAATAGTCCCAGAACCCCCAATATTTTTGTTAGGGAGTTACGAGTTTAGGCATGTTGTCTGGTTGCGTGTTATGAGTCTTCTAAGCAAAATGGAGGCTTAGAGAGGGGCATGTGCCGGAACCCCCACTTCGTACTACTTAAACAGTTTGGATAGAACTATTTGCCAACAAAGTTCGTGGCAATTTTATATCAGCGCCACAGAATTACCCTATACTGTAAGTCCCATGACTTATTACCATTCATGTCAATATTTCTTTATAATAGTTTTATTACAAATTATTATCATCATCAATGGCCACCCTTGCCTAACATACTGTTTATACTGTATGTGACTCTGACATGTACAGTTATATAAATAAATAAATTATCCTCATTTGCTTTTTTCTGTATAGAAAAATTAAATCAGTAAAAGTATATTTAAACATCCAATAATACAAGAGAGTTAGAGGCATGGTAGTCAATAACTCCCGCACAAAATACAATAATATTCAGCTACATTGTTTTCTTAAATGACATGTAAATAATCATAACTCTACCTTATTTTTGATACTCACCACTGATACCAATATCGACATACACAACTCCACTGCTTACTTTAATTTTGCAAGAATATATACCAATGTCTTCAGGCTGAAAGTTATATATCGTCAACGTGGATATACCGTCATCACTGACAATGCCATATTTAGTACCTACCTTAACAAAGACAAAGGGAGTTTAGATAGCAAGCAAGATATAATCGACAGAAATATGTCAAAGGAACGAGCAATACAGCTATGTAGTTAGTAATGCTGCACACTCTTCAGCCATTTAGGAGTATTCACATTAAAAAAATTGATATCACATACATGAAACAATCCTGTTACTAGTTTAACATAATCACCTTAAACTCATTTTTCACCACTTGCTTCTGCAGCAACACCATTATTTAATATACAAAGAAGAAAGTGTATTCAATGAATTCGAGACGGGATTTGAACTGCTCATAAAGTATGTCACCCAGTCACCTAGCAAAGGCATTGTAGTCATAGGCACCTCTGCTATATCCCTACTCTAAAAAAGTGGTTTAACAGCCAGGGTTTAGTTGCTACAATTTTTCTGACTGGGAAACCTTCATTAGCTGCAGCCTTAAAGTTTTTGAAGACATACACTCTTACTATCTTGTATCTTAACAATCTAAGAATTGCCTTTGTCAAAGAGCTGCATCTTCCAAAATGTAGGCAGATTATGGTGAGTTGAGCGCTTTTTACCACAAAGTCCCCCCCCCTAAACTCTCGACCTCCAAAGATGTTGTTGACCCCTGTAAACCTTTAGCGGTATACTCTACCAATAGACCTATCAATTTCTTTCAATTATTGTTTGCTGCCACTTTTAAGCAAATCAGGAAGTGTGATGATTCTAGATGAGTAATAATCTTTGTTATGGTTTCTTTCATAGGTAAGTGCCTGTCTGATAACAGTAAAATTTATGCTTTAATTATGGCAGCCAGTAGTGTATTTTCCTTTAGATAAGCACCTACGAGGTCTGTAGACATATCCAATACATTCCTTAAAGTTATTGCAGCATATGTAGCAACTTAACACTCTTTGCGACAATTATTTAGATTATATTAAGTAGAAATATTAACATAGAGATTAGGCGTTCATAATAAGTAAAGATTGTATGTTGTTTGAGAAGAGATTTTTCCGTATGCAAAACCAGTTTTTGGTTGACTAGTAAGGTGAAAGCAGCTCTTGTTTTCTTTTATTCAAGTTGAGTAGCTCGAGCATAGTCCTAGTACCCAACTGTGAGGGAAAGATGCCATTACGTCCAGCAGCAGAGGAAATTTCGAAGGGCATCCGGCCAGTGTGCCCATGGCCACCCCATTAAGAGAGGTTTGCCCATGAGTTCAGTTAAGCTGTATGTCTGCTGTATACACTTGGCTGTTTGCCTGCTGCCTCATTTTCCCACACTAGCGTTAGACTCTGGTGTAACTACCATAAAACTATGACACTCTCTCACAAAGAAAGATTGTTGCAGTGTCGCATTGCCGCACCAACCTGTAATTGGGTGATACTTGGGATTCAAGGCATTCCCTAGCCATTTAGAATAGTGGTAACATTCTGGTGAAGTACAAGCATCTAGGTTATACTCTTAGCAGTAAAACATTACTACATACCTTTGAATTTAATCATCATGAAAAAATCTCAACTGTATGACAGACACATGTAATACACCAGTCCAAGTGTTTTATTGACCTGCTTGGGATTTTTACTCTAGCATAACTTCACCAGCTGGTACCATGTAATCAGAATCCGATTGCAAAACGTCAGACAAAATGTAATAGTAAGGCACCCCAGAAGGTTGTAGTAGGGGAAAGTGGATATTGTACGTTAGCGATTGGTGAAACTAGCAAAGAGCAAAGAAACTAGAGGAATGAAATAACATGTCATTGCTCTAACAACTGTTTCTCCAGCACTAGAGTGGGGCTATGTTTAAATCTGGGAAACCGCTTAAAGAATCAGAATTGGCATGCCATGGACCCCTGAATACCTACTGGAAAGCAGTTTCCGAGGACCGAACAGAGAGGTCTCACTTCTGTGAGGAAATCACTATAATATGTTTGGCTACACCATTGAGAGGCTGTTTTTCATGGAGGAAAGCCAGATAGCTGCATGTCTTCCTTTGCCAAACTGAATGCCTATCTTGATAAAATGACAGAGCAGAATAACATTACAGGTGATTGGGGAGATAGTCAACTTGATTGACATCACCTGCCTGGCTGAAGGAAATATCGAGGAGGGGGAACCAGGCTACACACCTGCTACGTTGCCTGACAAATATGATGGTCGCATTTTTTGGATTGGCTACTATTGTCACTTTATCCACTTTGGAGCTATGACAAATGGGCTAAATAGAAAAGTGCTATTTCCTGGCCTCCTTCCTTCAAGGTGCTTTCCAGAACATACTTCTCTGCTTTAACTTTCCTTAGGATGTGCAACAATGAGGAGTTGGTATCACTATTGAAAGCATGCTTTGGTTCTTTGGTAAAGCTAAGTTTGTTTTTTATCAGTCCATCGTCCAAAGGGCGTTAGTCCAATTAGAGTATTAGGTAGGCATAACCAACTAACCCCAATGAAGCAAAGAGCTTAAAAGAGTTTAAGCATGATCACAGTTATAATAAAATCCATCAGTTTTCGACAAGAAAAAATAGGAAGCCGCGCAATGTCTATGATGACTGAGAGTTTGACTAAGACTAAACTGGATAGACACTTTTAAGTTTACAGAGACCTTATTTCAACCCAAAAACTTACCATGGTGAAATAAGACACTAGCGAATCCAGACTGACTATAAACAGAGGGCAGATATTTATTTCATGTTTCAGTAGATATGTGTTTGTTTGTGATAGATAGTGAACTTACAGTAGGAAAGAAAAATGTTAAAAACGTTAAACCTTTAAAAAGGTATAAAAAGCACATCAATGTGAGTGTGAAAGTTTTCTCTCTCCCGGTTAAAGTGTTGCCATGTGTGACAAAAAGGATCAGCTGGCCAGAAGCTCTCTTAAAGACCTCTACACAATGACAGAAACGTGCACTTTCTACCAATATTCAACGTCCTTTCATCTGAAGATATGGTTGGATGAATTTTTGGAGGACATTATTTTTGAAATGAGTTTTGCTAAGCTGACAACATGCCTAAATCTCGTTTCCCATGTTTGCAATGTGGTCTTAGTTCCCATGATGTGCAGAAAACTTAGGAAACATGAGTTGACTTGTAGGTGAGAACTAAGGGGGAAGGTGGACACCATTTGTGGTGAAAAGAATCTGACCGGGAAACTCAAATGACGAGTCAGATA
This sequence comes from Ptychodera flava, assembly GCA_001465055.1. Classification (NCBI taxonomy): domain Eukaryota; kingdom Metazoa; phylum Hemichordata; class Enteropneusta; family Ptychoderidae; genus Ptychodera; species Ptychodera flava. Next base: position 612,869 of record LD343696.1, on the reverse strand, counting down.
GACCTGGATTAGCATCTAGCTGTACACATGACAACAGGCAATTTGGGTACATTTAGAGTAATGCTGATAGTAGATGAGTACTGAACAGTGGCAAATGAGTAAGCTGGGCGTGAACCCCAAGGAGACTGAAATGCGCATCCCTTCAATGGAGAGACAAACATTGTAAAATCAAGGCTAAGAGAACCTCAGGGAGAAGTACAAAGAGCTGGATGTAGAGTGTGTCTGATAAAATGTCGAAGACACTTTATTGTGGAGAGAGGCCATTGAGGACAAAGCAGAGTTTGAGAGAGTAAAGTAGAGACAATAGTACAAGCTGATCTACAGTCAACCAATAGAAGAGAACTTCTGGTAACAAAGCATCCAAAATGTCTAATTAGAAGGACTGACCGTAAGCCTGGGCAACTGCTTATATTGCCTCAGTATCGATTGGCCGACTTGCTAACACCAAGGCCCACTCCAGACCGGATCCTGGATGATCGAGTGGAAGGTAAGATTAAGTAAACGTTTCCAGCTGTAAACTGCATACTTTTTAAAGAGACCGCCTAAACTCTTGCTTAACTGCTGTAATACTGTGAGACTGTTTTCCCAGGAAAGAGAGTTCCGGTGCTCCATTACCATTCAACCTTACTGATGGAAATAAGTAGCATTCCAGACATTTTCTAGCTACACTGTGTACAGCGAACATTGAAGTTGTACAATGAAGGTTCTAGCTCTCAGCAGTTACATGCTGCTTTTTACCCTGTTGATGATGTACCTAACCACTAAAGAAACTAAGTCAAATGGCAGAGACATGTACCGCTCACAGTATTCTATGGCTTTGCTTGGACTATTAACCGTAGCAGAACTTTGCCGGCAAGTACCATTGAGCGAGAATCCCTCAGGGCTCTAAAACAGTGCACTATTACTCAGGTGGGCTACAAACTCCTTTTTTGCTCACGTGTTCACACACGTGGGCATATGTCGCAGCGATGTCTGTCTGTCTGTGTGTCTGTCTGTCTGTCTGTTGGTCCATTTTCTCAAAAACGGCTGAACGTA
>LD343696.1:555049-603523 GCA_001465055.1 Ptychodera flava | reverse complement strand
ACCAATGGGAAAGTTTAAAAAATCTAGTTTATTTAAAATATTTAAAGCCCCCCCCCCCCCCAGTTATTACCTTCTGGTCATTTCTCAAAGATTTGCCTATTCGTGTTTATTTGAATTGTCTTTTCGTTTTTAGAACGGAGCTTGTGATGTTACCTTTGCAACGAACTTTAAAGTCCTTGACATTTTCATGTAACATATTACGTTTAAATTTGTGAATTTTAATGTTGACTACATATTATAACAAATTTTAGAGGGGAATATACATTTAATGCAAAGAGAGATACCTGTAAAATATTACCGTCCAATACCCATCTAAATGCTAACACAGGTTGTGAAGAATTGCACATAAATAGACTGTAATCACCATATACTGCCGGTTGATGCAATGCACGTATGTCAACAGCTATGTCCTCTACAAATATGTAAAAAGAAGTTTGCAGTTAGTGTGTTAGTATTTCAAAAAATCTGTCATAAATAAATGCATGACTGGTTTTCATAATATCAAAAAAAGAACAAAGTGTTGTTTAAGAAATACCTTTCACTTCCAATGATATTTTTACTTTTGATGATGATCCGATCCGTCTTGTTGCTATGAAATTGTAGTCGCCTGCCAAAGAGCAATCTACACTCAAGAATGTTGTGATATAAAATTGCCCTTTGCTATATGGACGGATGCACGGATTCCGTGTTAAGGAAATAATAGCACTTCCTGATTTGAGTTGGTAGTTGTATATGTCACTTGCATTTTTGTCATATAATGCAATGTCTACACATTGGTGACAGTCTAATTTTAAGACCAGTGAAATGGCCCTGTGCCTTTTCCCACTAACGATGATTGAAGCCTCGTTATCTGCAATAAAAGAAAAATGAAAGACCAGCGTTTAGCTTCTCATTTTCAACGTGTATTGGAATGGTGGGACCCATAAAATCCAGCTCAGACACCTATATTATACAGCGTGTCTTATATATATATATATATATATATATATATATATATATATATATATATATATATATATATATATATATATTATTACTCGTTTGTAATATATATATATGTCAGTTTATGTGTTGTTTGATCTTACAAACACGTGCTCTCATAAACAATACGTCACATCAAAGGTGACACGAATACCAATTATAATATTTTATATACATATATATATATATATATATATATATATATATATATATATATATATATATATATTACACAAGCTGTATGATAGAGGTGTCTGAGCTGGATTCTATGGGTAATAAAAATAATATCCAAGACAGATGTCGTGAACCAATGATGATATATTTTGAAAAAGACTCATATACTGTCCACAATTTATGGGCCGATTACAGTGAAAGGTTTTCTCTGATTCTGTACATTCTATTTAAACAGCATAAATATATCAAAGAAGGTCCAATAACCGGTATCAGTCAAAATATATAAATAATTTACGAGGTCAAAGGTAGAAATAGAAAATGACGATGACAAAAGTGTCATGATGGTATCATGTGACCAGAAGGGGTAAGCGTGCCCTGCTAGCATTCAACCTTCGTCAAGATTGATAAATATCGTGTCTCCTGGTATATATATTATATTTCAAGTCAAAACCAGCTACTCTGTCACTCATCTTTTAAGAAACAGATGTGTCACATTTAGGTACAACATCTCCATAACTACCATAGACCTTCTTTAATGGTTTTACTTGTTACTTTAAGTATGGCAGTGGCGATTGGTATGGCAGGCGTGGGTCAAATATAAAATTCAATAACTGCTGTATTTATATGAGCTATATACAGTGCTAGGGACATAATTAAGACATACACATGCATAAACGTGCTATGAAAACTATTCTTTGGGATACTGAGTTCTCTGCAAGAAAAACCTTGACTTATGACAAAGAAAGGAAAAATAAAACTCTGAGGCTGCACTCGTGAGGAGACTAAGTCTGGACACTCACTACGTCAGGCATATTCTTATGTTACGGCCTATTATTTCAGATTTGTATATCCTTTCAAGACTCAAGAGGAAAGAAAAGTCATTTTCATTGCTGTTGATCTAAGTTTCATTTTATTTTTCATGCTGAAATACCTTTAGTAGTGTAAATATACTGGGATTGTATTTGATGGAAAAATACACCAAGTTCCTGAGAACGCACAGTGATATTTTTACCTTTCATTTTCTATAAAATGAGTGGTGTTCAAATAGAATACAAGATAGCCGTGTCAACAAGTTTTAAATCCAAGAAAATGGTTGAGCAATGATAACTTGAACTACAATATCCTTAAGAAAAAGCAAGAAGGTCAAAATTTTAAGAGAGTTGATTATTGATGTTTTTCATGATGCACAATAAGATGAGCAGCTTCATCCTCGCAAGAATACCGGGTGGTTTGTTAAATTTCCTACGAAAAGTAGGCTGAATTTCCGAGCTGATATGAATTGTAAGACTTAAATCTTATCACCCTTCTGACAGGCCTATTGGCTTAGCCTAAACATCAGTGTGACAAAGTAGCTTCAGAGAAGGCGTTTCAGGATTGCGTATGTAGCAATTTTGGACAATGTGAGCACTAAAGAACGGGATAATCCAGCCAGTGATCTGTGTCTTGGAAAGTGCAATTACTCTATATTTATTGCTCTATATTTTGTGCAATTAAACACAATATTATATAGACTCCGTCAATGTGCACCTTCCACAGTAAAACGACTTTAGCATCAGGCCATACGAAAGAACTGAGCCCTAGAGATCAATATCCAACAAAAATCCACAACCTCTTTTAATTCCCGAGACATGTGAAACTAGGACTACGGTCATTCGTTTTAATCTTTAAAGGCAGGGGGAGCCTATAAATACCCCCTATCTCCCTGGGGATTCATAATCCAACATGAGTGGCGCATGGTAACAACGTCAACGAATGCTCCCGAAAATCTGGATCTTTCAACAACCGGGGCTCGAATGTTTATTTGTATCTGTGTTTGTTTGTTTGCTTTTGTGTATGTGTTTGTGTTTGTTTATTTGTTATTTTAATAAAATAACAGCGAAAAGCTATTTTGTTAATATTTGTCAATAAAGAGCAGTTTATTTATTTATTTGTTTGTTTGTTTGTTTGTTTGTTTGTTTGTTGATATGTATTTCCGATGGTTGGGGTTAGGGTTAGGCTTAAGTTAGGGTTAGGTTGTATATCTGACAGGTTGTATAAATGACCCGAGCGCGTCCGATACGCCACAAGTACCGCTGCGATAGCACAGCTAGATACGTTCATGCCAGGATTACATGTATACAGGTGCCCATGAGCTTCATTATTTCCTGTCGGGTCGGGGCGATGAAACTAAATCGTGATTGATTCATCTCTGTCGAATTTGACCAAAAAGAGACACTTGACATAGATTATAGCACCAAATGTTGACCGTTCAGACTGAAACATAAAAGGTCTGAAGATCGCCGTGATCGGTGATGTCGTTCTTCTCTATACGTTTATCTGGGCTAGTTTTTCACTAAATTGTTCGAGTATTAGCTGACGTCTTTTTGAAAACTTAATCAACTTTTCTTTCCCAACCAGGGCACAACATTATCTTTGTTACTTTTATAGTAACCTAGGATGAATTAAATCGCAGATTAATAGACTCTTATGTTCGATGTTCTTCCTCGATTGTCTGTGACTGATTTTGCTATCCCAATATCGATATTGCGTTCGCACTCGGGTGTCTTGAAACTTACGTCATTCACTGAAATAGTTTTCGGACAAACTCAAGAAATTCGACAACTACTAACGAATAGTTGGCAAAATTTACAGAGACAAGCAATAATAATTATGGTCATTTAACTGTCTTTTTTACCATTTTTGCCGTCTTTAGATAAGCGGACTCGCTTGACGGAAACAGTATATAACGATCTGAATTCCCATATTTTTACCCTACCGTGCGAGTGTAGTATTCGAATGGGTGAGATCATAATCTTATGCTGTTCCGAGTGGTCTGGAGATTTTTTATAATATACAATAAATTGACCTTATCAAAATTACTCTGTTTTACATTGCTTGGATATTGATATTTTTTCCATACGTTTTGACTGTTGATTTGATGGGTTTTTTTCTCCATTGGCAGCAGCACATGTACGGTTACAACCGCCATGTGATGACCAGAGTGTGATTGTAAAGTTGTCGGGAAGTTGTTCAGAAGAAAAATCATTTTGTATTTAGAGGCTTCAGTTCGAGATTTTTCAAGATAAACAAATCATTATACATTTCCTACGTCTTTAAAACGGGGATTACGGTAATCTTTCATGTGATGAAAATTTTGTGAACGTCTTTGCAATGTGTTTCCACGATGAGTGTCAACTGAATAGTAAAAATCGTCAGAAATGGTCCAGTGACCGTGATAAAATAAACACAGATGCAAAACCATTGCGAGGAAGATAGTAAGAAATTCACATTGCAATCTTTGCTGTCGTATTTCTCAGAAGGAATAATAAGTTTTTACACGTTGTGTATAAGAACAGCAAGCCGGTGTTCGGCAGTCAATTGCTTCTATCATAATGATCTTGATCGCAGCTATTTGGCGAGAAGACAGCGGGTACTTATAATCTCGCAAAATTATTGATATCATGTCTTTGTGTTGAAAATTTTCGATCGGAGGCAGATCAAATCAACAGCCGTGATATATTCGGAATCGTGTTCTCACTGGACACCGAAGTACCTGCTATCAGCAGTATGTTATGTACCATCGGCGGTAACACATTGGTCGTAATCTTGTCTAATTCTGCACCGCTGTTTGTACCGTCCAGAAATTTCAAAGCTAGATTTTTTTACCCTGACATATAATACTGTGACCTTGCACACTAATGATAATTCCACTGTTTCTGTGGGGTTTGTTGGTTTTTTAATTTACTCAATGGCCCCGGTACGATTTTTTCAAGACGATACACAGTTTGAAATTTTTTCAAGGTAAATTTAGTATAGACCCAGTTTGTAGGGTAAAGTTTTCTGGAGTGAAAGTTTGAGTTGACGCTGATACCGGCACAGTTGACTGGGACCCGGTTGGTTTGGGGTCGTTTAGTCCAGAAACCTGCAGCAGAGTTCAGTATGATCACCGTTCGGCATTTGGGTGATTTTTGGTCAAAGTAATGCAGTAACAATGTACGCCAGATTCCTTGTGTTGTTTTTGTCACAACCGTCATACGCATATATGGACGGTTTTCGATTAAAAACGGTAGTAATATCCAGTGCTCGTAAATGCGTGCAAAATTTATTCAGTGACTGTTTACGCAGCAGTCGTAAATACGATTATTATTTACCACCTCATAACAACTGTAAACACCGCATCAACAGTCCCTACGAAAATTCTTTGCTGAATCGAGGGAGATAACAATTGTGGTAGAAAAGGTCAGTCCATCATCCGTCAAAGTTGTTGATCGGAAAAATCTTCACTGAGCGCCAACTACATGAGTGGCAGTAGTATATAAAAGTTCCTTTCTGAGACAAATAAGAATATTTACAAGACCCCATTTTAGCTACAGAGGAAAAAATTCCCCCTCCCTGTAGCTGAAGTGTGACCATGACCTGTATATCAACTCATGTATGCGACAGCTGGTGTGAGTACTGATCTATAATAAACACTAACGTCAGTGTACAGATGACTCACTGGCGTATAATAGACATTATGTCAGTGTTTACAGATGACTTTCAATTAAAATAGTATAGAATCTAATCTAATATTCTTAACGTTGACCATTGCATTACTGATAACATAAACATGAGCAAATATATTATCATCGCAAGCGTCGATTTTATTATCATCGCGAGTGTCGACACCCTTAATTGAAGTATCTTTTTTTCAGGATTTCAAGTTGTACACCATCTTTTGTGTTCATTACTCTAAGACCATTTCCATGAATTTCCACTGCGGGGCCAAAGGCCCCCCATTTTGTTTCATATTAGTGTGTCACTTTTTCGCCGCACATACGTCGTGTACGCTTACAGTGAGTCAAATCCAACTTTGACGCCATGTATTAAATTTCGCCAAATTTCCACGCTGCACAGCTTAATATTGATAGAAGAGTTGCAGATTCAATTTCTTCATATGTTGACCTTTCCATTATGATATTTTGGCAATAATTTCATGAAGGAATTATGAAAATACATATGTGATAATTTTTCATATGCAAAAATAGGTGAAAACACAGTCAACAGCCAAACGATCGTTAACTCGTCATTTCATAAAAATAAGAGGGAAACTCAAAAAAGTAAAACAATAGAGTTTTAGTTAACCTTCATGAGATGTGCTATCTCAAATATCGTAAGAAATTACAGTGAAATGAAAAAGTTAAACCAATGGGTTTTTTCAGATATATTTTTCATTTTACGACGCGGCGAATAAGCTTGATTTCCCGTAGAAAACAATGGCGTGTAATATACCGAACATATTGCACACTTCTCGTCGGTTCAAATTCCTCAATTTTGAACGAATAATGATGAAAATTGACATGGTGATCCTTTGATTAATATACAAAATTCCTATCGTTTTAGATTTTCGAATTTCTTCACGAAAATTGTTTTATTTGAATTTTATTTATTCTGATCACTGAAATATACTGTTGCCGTCAATGATTTGGCGAGGTGACGGCGTGTACATATGCAGAACACGGGCCTTAAATTGACGCATTTTTATCAGTATGCGTCTCGTAAGATTTACAGACCAACTGCATGTCATGTTGTTATAATTTATACCAAATTTTGGCGAAAATCAACGATGAAAATTCCAGTAAATTTGAAAAATAACACAGAACGGAGGTGAACGGGCGCAGACTCTCCACTGTAATCGTGCAGTGAACGTTATCGATCGATATCCTTTTATCGGAAATTGATACATTGTTGTCGTGCTCACTCGCAGGTCATATTCAGCTCACAATGGCGCCAAACTTGCAAAGAGCGCCAAAATGTGAACGCATCGCCAAAACTGTAAAAAAGTGTCGACGATTCAATCTAAGTACAAGAAACCAACGGATACGTTGATTTTATGCTATCTAAGTCAATATATACGGGTTATGTGGACATATTAATAATTTGACCTCGACACATGAGCCCGTACGCCAACAGATTTCGATCGATATTCTATTGAAAATAAAGTGATACAATGTTCGCTGTCGTCACTAGCAACCGGCCGAAAGCGCTCTCAGGTAGAATATATGCTTCGCGGAATACGAAACATTCAGGCATACGTTCGTCCCGCAGTGTTCAATATCTTTAAAACTACGCAGATCAATAAACAGACAGAATTTATTCTTCAAATAATTGACTTCATCTATATCAATTTCACACCAATCATTATCTTCAGCAAAATACCATCGTGTTTCTGTCCAAAATTGTCTTGGTAACATCTTCTAGGCATATATATTTTATTTGCAATACCCTCAATCATTACAGACACAGATTCAATGGATGGGTTAAAGAAAAGTTCGCTATTAAGTTCTGACTGATTCTGATTTTTAGTAAAGAGTATAACAAAACCTCTTATGCTACGTCGTGGTACATTTATATTTTCATTGATAACCGTGGTTGATTCTTTGAATGGGATTGTTCTAAAATAATGTAAATACTCGTAAAGGTAACTTTTACCATTGTTGTAATAACCAGCAGTATCTCTCGCGAGGTCAGGATCAGATATTGTTTCATATTCCATTTGAATGTTTTTTAATTTATAATTGGGTGTAACAACATGATTACTGACAAGTAATCAGAGGCGGGCGCCAACGTAATTTCCCATTCAATATTACTCCCTAACGCTGATGGATTTGCAACTCCATGACCTGTTATGAGGGGATGAGACAGACGAATAGCATATTCTGTTTTATATGTGTCAAAAAGTAAAATAACGTCCACGACGGGGTGATCTGCAACTTTCGCACCACTTCTCAATTTTCTTAGATTTTCATTCTGAATTCCGTACAGTGTCATGTTTGTTCTCTCCTTTTTATGTTTGAAGAGATCGCGATAACATTCAATAAGATTATATTTATTCAAATTGAAAAGTGCCTGCCCCTCAAATGTGAGAACCATACGCTTGATTATATTTTTGCAACATTTTGTACAACTTGGCTATCTTCATGTCCCATAACTTCGAGATCAAAAACCAGGTCGAAAGTATCTGGAACTAGTACTACTCCGCTTTCTAACTTCGGACATCGTATGATAAGTGTCTGGCCTGGATCTGCCTCACTTGGATTATGAGCAATCACATGATGAGTTCTTTCTGACTTAGTTCCATTCAGTGTTCGGTTGCTGAAAGTCGGAAATAATGATCTATCGTACCCCATTTTCGTGTAATGCATATCTAGTGTAGAAGAAAAAAAACAGTTAAAAAGAAAATAAATCACATCTTTACATAAATATTTCCGTCTGACTGAAAGATAAATCGATTACCTGTGTAGCGAATCTATCGAAGAACGCAATATTCTTGTAAATGTTGGACTTCCATTTCATCATTATCAACCTCCTGAAAGACGTTTATGAATTCTAGTCGCTTAAAGAAGTTAGTCTTTTGACATTCCTTAATGAAAGCTAATATGTTATGATATAGATTATCATCTTTGAGTCGGACACCTGGATTTGCCTGAAGAATATGTCGATTTACTCATCGGAGTTTACACCATTCCATTTCAACGGAGAAACCAAACAGGTTTTTATTTTTAGAAAGAAACTTTGTAATATTCTTTTCACCAAACATGCTTGGTCATATATTAATACATAATTTTATTTATCATGACTAATGTTAAACCTGTTAAAAATATCCATAGCTGTTCTCCAACAAATCCGACCACAGATCCTGCTGTTTTTAATAGAAAACTAACGAGGGAGCCGATTAAACCTGGTATTGCAGCAGCACTTTTTGCAGCCAATGTTTTTAACCATTCGCCAAATTGCTTTACAATTTCTTTTGCTTTTGTATATACTTTGGGCGGACCTGCTCCAGAGCAGCCAGTTCCTGCTGATCCTCCTCGTCCTCCTTTAGTCACAGCCAGGGCAATTGTTGATATTGTCATTCCGTGGGCAGTAAGTAATGAAGCGATTGTTATACCATTTCGTTTAAATAACTCTGTCAGCTTCAGCCTGAGTGACAATTCTGGATTGGAAATTACATCACGAAGAGACTTAGTCGTAGCCAGACTTTCATGTGGATGCCTCACTAATTTTATTACGTTCATATTAAATTCGATCAACAATTTTAGCTTCTCTTGTTATGAGTTCAGCTAGTAGTTTTTTGGCTTTTTCTTTTGCTTGGGCCCGTTCTTCAGGAATTTCCTTTAACTGTTTTTCAACTTCTTTTTTCTCTAGCGTTTTTTTCTTTTTTTCATTTTTAAGGTCGTCAAGATGCATATTCGCAATCCTTAATTCATCATTAATAGCTCTATATTCGGGGTTTAGATTGTTCCAGTCATCAATCTTATTTTCAAAAGCTTGTATTTTATCTGCATTACCGCTAGCATCTTGCCGTAAGGATGTCAGTTCATCTTTGTATATACCCATGTCTTCTGGTGTCATCTTCTCAGCCGGTATTTTATCATTTTTCACATCTTCAGAATACAATGTAGACTCACATATTCAGGCTCTGCGCTAGATCGGCCTCCGAATACATCTCTCATAAATGTCCTCCTTTTTCTCTCATTAATTTTTTATCTACTCTAAGTTCAGTCAAATGACCAACCTGCGGGCAAGCCTGGAAAGGATCGGCTTCTGCAAGGGCATTATCATTGTCTATGAAGTATGTTTCAGCAGTAGCATCATCATCATCATTTAAATTTGCATCATCGAAATCCTGGAGTTCTATATTTTCTCCTCCTTCTGCCATATTGTCTCTCTATATTACTACAATTATTTTTTATCATCCTTTACATATACAGTAAAAAAAATGCACGTCTCAGTTGTTGAAAGCTTTGAACAATTGGCCGACTATATCGAAAGAACTAGCGCCGCATATCGGCGAAGTTACAAATTGATGGGTCCAATTGATATGGCTCTTAATGTGACTAAGGGAATTCTTGTAAGTTCTGCTTTAATAGCAGCCATTCCTACAGTTCCAGTTCTTTTAGCTTTAACTCCTATACCAGGTGTTATTATTGATGTAATACAAGGAAAAACAGGAGTGTCAAAAAGGCGAGAGAAATATAAACATTATTACGTTCAATATAAACAGCTGCTTACACAAATACAAGAAAAAGGCGCAAAAACAGAAAACGCCTCAGAACTTATTCAGGACATATTTCATCAGGTACTAGAAATAAAAAAACAAGAAGGATTTAGTCCGTCGCTAGAAAGATACATTCGACATTATGGATTAAATGGATATGAAAATTAACTCCGTTGGCGTTCCGAAGGGGAACTGCGTCCTATCGGCCATGTTTCTGCCGACCATTCGCCTGTGTCTGGATTGTATAACTGTACACGTTTTATATCATTTGGCGCCATCATGATTTTACTATGCTTTTTACTACGGATTTTTCCAGGTCTTTTCCATACAAACTATACAAATTGTGCCTGCTCGGTCTCCTTTGTTTGGAATTTCCCATTTTCAAACAGATCCTTATAGTCTTCAAAGTTCAAATGTTTTCTAACACAAACATCTTTTATCCCTTTATTTTTTTTCGTCTCCAAAGTCGGAGTCTGAAAAGCATACACTTTCGAGCGTATACCGACAAAATCAAGAATAGGTTCACCATTCAACTCATCTTTAAATCTACCTATCACCTTTTTATTAATCTTCGGAATTCCGTCTTTCATCCAACTAGTATCATATATAGACTTCTCACCATTCTGTTCTACATCTTCTTGGACTATATCATTGAAAGTTATGTCTGGGGAACGAAGAGGTACACTGTAAACAAAACTATCTGTATCTATGTAGGCTAATCGTATTCCTTTGAACCGCTTTCGAAAGTAATTGTATACATAAGCAGCTTAGAAAGTTCAAGCACTGCCGCGCCAATGAAAACTGGCTTTTTATATTCATATTGATCCCTTTTCAGTTCCAGTAGGACACTGTCGCAGGAATCACCATTCTCTTTGGAAGTTATGAGAGTTATGTTTCATCTTTGGATTATACTTCTGAATCTTTTTACGACCACTATCTGTACTACTGTGGCCTGAAACAAATTTAAAGTCTCTGTACTTTCGAACGTCTTCTATTGTCTTGCCGAACATCGCGTTATTCATCAGCTTATAGAAATTCTTTTCAAAATCAGTCTTTCCCTTTGCCCTCATTTTAGTGTTAAAGTCAATATATTCCGTGAGACACTGTGCCTCTTCGAAGGCAAGCGCCCGATGAATCTTTTTAGTGTTAAAGTAAATATATTCCGCGAGACACGGTGCCTCTTCGAAGGCAAGCACCCGATGAATATTTTTCAGTCGCATTCCCATCCGAAGATAGAATTCAAGCAACTTATAATGTAAGACGTATCTCTCTCTGTCCATAAGACTTGTAATCAGTTGACTCTCTCCGGCGGTAGCTCCCTGTCTCGGAAATTTGTAGTGATGCGGCACGAGGGGTAGATCAGAATGTTCTTCATGTAATTTGGTAGGGTATTCTAAGTCTACTTCTAGAAAACTTGGAGGAAATCTAGCGCTGGGTCCCAAATCCAAGCTTTCTCAAGCAGACCATTCTAAATATTCTTCCTTCGTCATCCAATGAAGTCCACCCATGGGCATTGGTTGACTTATTGCCCATCCATAGAGATTATTAGCATCGAGATATTTTATTTCAGTTAACGGTTTCTCCGGATCGTAATTGCCGCCAAGCTCTTCTGTGGCGTAAGCCAGATGATTTGTCTGTAAATAATGAATATTACAATGACTGATGCCACCTCGAATTCCCCTCTGAATGAAATTCATCTGCTCAGTATCTTAAATAAGTTTAAATTTAATACCTGTGTAAAGTAACATAACATCCCATGTTAAGCCGGGCGCTGACATATAGTGGGCTGGATCTAACTTATATGCTTTTAAACATGTGTCACTGAAATTTTCGAATCTATTTGCAAGAAGGAGAATGTCCGTCTCACCATAGAATTCCATATAATCGATAAATCGTCCGGCATCCAACTTCGTCCCATACTCGCAATGCATGTTCATGATCGGACTCCTAAATCCCTTCTTCAATTAATTCGCAATAAAATTTGTGTCTCAGTGGGAGATCCACTTCTTCCAATCGCTCTTGAGAATCTAAATATTCATACAGGAAGAAACCTTTCGCCCGCTGAATGTCCGGGTATGAAAGTGGTATTGCCGTCAATCCATCCTCTGGCACAGTCTTTGCCAACTTCGCGAGCAACCCAGACATCAACTGAGCACTGTCCATAAACTTTATAAAAAAGAAACGTTTCTTTGTCTCCCTCTCCCCATCGACAACAATTGAGGCACTAAAAATAAATGTTTTCATAAAACACATAATTCCGCCATTGCCCGTCTTAGCTATGATATTTGGCTCCGGTTTGCGTTCTCCAATCAGAAAGGAAGGGTCAACATCCCTGATTTCATGTATTTTTTGTAAAATAAAAGAACCATCGTATCCCTTGAGGTTGTGAAAGTATATAGGAATGGTTCTTGATGGGTGGCACTTTTCACAATAAAAAGTATCTTTATCCTTCACTATTCGGTATCCGGCTTGATCTCAACATGCAATACAGTCTGGATCGTTGTAATTAGATCTATCTTTCATCGGTTTTATTTTCCAATAATGCGATTTTGACTAATTCTCAGCCCTTTTCTTCATATCCTTTAGAAATTCTGTAACACAATCTGTACCTGTGAATGTTCTTTTACTAAAAACTTTCGGCTTACTGCCCGACCATCGTTCAATAATAACATACGAAATACAAATTGGAATGTGCAGGCCGGTTCCCTTCTCAATAATTGCCTCAGTATCTGCATACACGATGTAGGGACAGGGGACCTTTTTCTGATGGCCTTCGAATTGACACACTTCCTTAGGAAAAACTGGCTGAGCAGTGTCTGTTCCACAATACACCTCATGTACTTCCAACTTTTCTGTTGACGCAAATCCTTTCCCACAAACCGTACAAATACACTTCTGCCTGTGCTTATTCTTACGATTTTAATTAGAAGTAATAAGGTAATTTAATTTAGTAATTGGTACATAGTGGCTGCCGTCTTCACCGACTATTAGTAAAATATTCGCTATCTGTACTCCTGGTTCCCTATCGGAACGGCCACTATACAAGACAGTTATGCCAGACGGGTCTTGATCATTTTCATAGATCTGAAATACTTGAAGTCTAACGTCCGGATTTTGCTGCTCGAAGCGCTTAAACACGGTCAGATCAGCAGGCGTAGGAAATTACATTCCATCAAAATAGTAATCGACCATAAATGGAGTGTACGTATTCCATTTTTTTCTAGTCTGCCCACATTTCTTTTCATGAAACTTTTCGTCACCTATCTTTATACTTGGTACGACTACTAATTGAAAACAATTCTCGCTGCCAGAAGGTAGAATAAGATCGCTCACACAATGCTTATTTTTTAACCATCTGGAAAGTTGGACTCGTTCCCCTTCGGTACGCGTTCCGGCCCCCAGTAAAACTTCTACTAGAATTACTTCAAAATTAAGTATCTCCTCGAGAACGAGACCAGAACCCTCAACATTTTCAATTGTATCAAGCATATGGTCGTAGCGATCTATTAATTGTTGTTTCATATCCGATCCTCTTACATCTTTTGTGTATGTATCTTTTAATTTAACAGGCAATGTACGAATTTGTGTATTACCATTTTTCGGATCCACTAATTTGACTTCCATTTCTGCATAAACAGAGTACATCTTTCTTATTTTGGTCATATCTTCAATATCAATCGTTTCGATATCCTCGACTTGCTTGACTGCAGGAAATTCTTTTCGTAAAACTGCCCCGTCGAATGCTTTTCGTAAGTGGCGGGAAACGTCAATATTCTCATCCATAATAATCTTTATAATATATACTATCCAAAACAATTTTAAAAAGAAAATCTTCTATTATAGGTCATCAAAATCCACTATAATATTTTTGGCAGCATTTATTTGTTTATATATCGCACCTAATCTTTCTAAGTCGACTAGTTCTTCCGCGTCTTGAATTTCTGTTTTTTTGTGGCACAAAATAACCTCTCTATAGTGAAAGAAAGGTTACTTTTAAATAAGTGCGGTTTAAATGCGAAGAATTCTATCTTACTACCTTTTCGGATATTACATGGTACAATAACAGGATTTTCTCTGGCTGGCAATTGGCTCACTACTTTAAAACCACAGTCGATTTCTTGAACTATGTCAATACATGTAGTGAAATCGTCTCTTCCTCTTTTAAACCGAAATTTAAAATACCTTGTCTGTGTGTCGCTCCCTTGCTTCTGATACACTTTTGAAGGATTGTAAAATAATAAATTATTCTTAGAGGAAAGGCTTGCAGCATAACTTTTAGCGGTGGATGCATCAAAACTTTCACCTAAGGTACGGAATACTATTAAATCGGTAAACTTTCGAAGACTTTGTTGCCAACGGACACACATTTCATCACATGTAGCAAGATCTTTGGATCCATATTTAGGTCCGATATTGAAAACCACTTCTAGCTCACTGTATACATATATATTAGGATCTACATATTCACCAAATACTAATTTGCCGTCACTGATTTGAGTATTGTTTTCTCCACTTTCAAGTATTTTTATTGCATCTGAAATAGAAAGGATTGCCATTGTCTTATCATAATATATCTTTATAAAAAATAAATTAAAAAAAATTCTATGATATAGATAGCACAAAAATTTCATACATATTTATAAATGGGCCAACTGGAAGTGGTAAGAGTTATGATGCAGTAAATTTGGCGGGCGCCACCGACCACATTATTTGTGACTCAAGTATAATTCAACATCTGACATTTTCTCGAATCCGAGGCGTTTCCACGTAGTCGGAAGAAAAAAAAGATTGTTTCAAAGGCATTTGATGATTTACACAGTTTCATAATCATATTCGAAGATATTAAATTTGATTATTGCAGGCGGAATATTCTGACTCGAGCCAGACAATATGAAATAGCTACCTTAAAGGAATTAGAAAACATTCATAAGCAGTTCAAACAGACTTTCTTAGAAACTTGCAACGACTAGAGACTTCCATGTTTGTTAATTAGTCAAGCTCTTACGCCTGAAGTTCTCAAGAATATACTTAATCCAACAATTGATACCGAGACAGTCGGACCAGTAGATTTTCCATGAGCTTTTGACTTTGGAATTGCATGGAGCAGCGGCAGCCAGGGATTTTTAATAGACGGTTTTTCCGAAGACGAACTTGAAAAAGCTTATTATCCACCTAATCAAGAACAACTAGAACAACCTCGAGTGTCACTCAAGAACCTACACAAACTTCTTAATGCTTGTGAAACAGTGTGTGCTTATAATGCCCCGTTTGACTTACAGGCACTTGATATGATGAAGCCCTACGGTTACCGTTCCGAAAGGGGACAAGACTTTAAATTTACTTGTCTATGGCTCATGTCAGTTGTGTACATTATACTTCAGCCAGAACTCATCGATAAAGCTGAAAAAGGAGGACTCGAAAGAACAGCTCATAACAACATGAGAAGTCGCTTTGAAGATCTTGCAAACTTAATATGCTCATCTGGAGTACCACCTCATCCACATACAGCCAAAAAGGATGCAATAAGTGAACATTACTTACGACAATACATGATAAATACTTGGCCAGGTGGTTGGAAGAATGGTGGTAAACTGACGCTTTCGGCTTTCAAGAAATTAAGACTTCTTCCATGGTACTTATTGAATAACTTTCGTAATTACTTACGTTAGTACTTGACAAGTACCAGCACAGGAACTACAGAGAGTACTTACGAAGTTCTAATAACATTTTCCTCTGGCTCCCAACTATTGAAACTTTCTGGATAACCTTTCCATTTTATCAGATAATATTTCTTTCCTCTAATTTTTTTCATTTTCAAAATTCGTTCTACTCTGTACAGCTCGTCTGCACCAGCAGCACTCTGAAGTTCATCGGAATAGAAAGTGCTGAGTATTTCCTCTCCATTCAGATCTTTTATCTTGTAAACGGGCGGAGTACCCAGTCCAGCAGCGTACACCACTTTTGAAACTATGAAAATCTCTTCTGTCCAATTTGGTAAATATCCTTTCTTGAAAGTGGTCTTGTATTTTGCAATTCGGACCCGTTCTCCCGGCTTGAATTCAGGGTTAGCTCCCATGGCTTCAAACTCAGGGTAAAGTGTATAAAATGCCTGCCAATCGTTGTCCTCCGTTAAATCGACGGGTTTCATATTGATACTTCCGTGTACAGTGTTATTGTTATTCTCGAGAAGTTGTGGTAGAATGGGGAGCCATTCACGTGTCTGTGTGTAAAGTATTTCCACATCATCGTCTTTAACATACGATTAAAACGTTCAACGACACTAGCTTTTTTGTCACTGTAGGTGTGAAACCAGTGAATGGAAGCCTCCTCCAACCATTTCTGCATTTTTCGATTAGTAAATTCCCGCCCCTCATCTGTCTGAAGTTTGTCAGGTTGCCTCCCACTTTTCGTAATTATGTCTTGTAGCGCCTGCAGAGTATCATCAGCCGTTTTTGACTGTATCGGCCTGGCCCCTGCATATTTGCTGAACGATTGATTACTGTTAGCATGTATCGAATGTTTTTATTCTCTTTTGCGAATGTTTTTATTCTCTTTTGCGAATGGTGAAGGGAATTCCACGAGATCTTCTTGCCAAAAATTGTCTATCGATGTTACGAAAACACGCCTCCCACCGCGAGTACGAGGTACTGGTTTATGTAGATTATAAGTTAGCTGAGTTTTTAACCAGTCCTGTACCTCTTTCTTAGTAACTTTTAATCCGCTGGTGCGTGCTGCATCATATAATTTTTGTACACCTCCAAAACAAGTTTTCGGGTTGTAATATAATTCTCTAAGAGTTCCTTTGGTAGAGTCTTTGGGTAAAGCCATGATTAGCTATATCATACGAAAAATTGTATGTCGTACGGATGCCGTAAATGAAATACTAATTTACTGAATGGTGTATTTTTCAATTGCCTGATTAGGGAACCCACCTCCCGTTCTGACACATCCATTCCATATTCTTTTATAATAGCCTTGTTGTCTGTCTTGCTGGGTGTGTAAAAAAGTACTATCATCTGTATAATAATAATAATAATAATATTGGGTTCTTATATAGCGCACATATCCACAAGTACATGTGATCAAGGCGCTTTTTTACAATTATTATTACCCCTGGTCACTGGACCTAAAATGATACCACTCAACTCCCTGGGGAGCAAACAACAGCTCACATGTGCAGCCAATAAGCGCAGCAGAGCTAAACACACACATTACAACCACTGTCCTACCAGGTACCCATTACTCCTGGGTGGGGAGAAGCAATGAGGAATAAAGTGCCTTGCCCAAGGACACAACACCATGGCCATGCCGGGGCTCAAACTTGCCATCCTTTGATCGTGAGTCCACTGCTCTAGCCACTGGCCCATGATGCCTCCAATGTTTTGTATGTTTTCCCTAAATGGCTTACTAATACTAGTATATTGTTGAGTCAGAACCCAGACGGATAATCCGTCATGTCTTCCACTGAAACCAAGTTTGACTAAAAAGTCACTGCGCTTCTTCATATCTTTGGACAAGGCGCAGTCATCGAGTATTATTAAAGTGTTCGTGCCGGCCCATTCTTTATGTACAAAGGCTAGTGTATCATCCACAGCATCGAGTCCGACCGGAAATATAAACACGTTGTCATCCGTGAAAATGAATCTTTTATTATACGTTTTATCGTTCATGAATGTCGGACAAATGAAAACTATATATTCAAATTTCCTTAAGTACGAATCGGTGAGGAGATCCATTACATATTCTGTTTTGCCAGAATTTGTCGGTCCAGTTATAATCATGTTGAATGGCAAGGTTGCATACATCGGATCTATTAATTGTACATAAATGTAATGAACATGGCTAAAGATAACAAACCAATTTTGCCGTATTCGTGAATAGGATCCACGCCGGCGACAGTATTTTCTGCCTTCCATTCTGAAGCATTCTGAAGGGGTGATAGGGGAATCCGACTCGTGTCATTGTGAGGCGGCTTACGTGTTAGCTCATCCTGCCACTTCACAGCATCCTCTTCCCCATCCATCTCATGTTTAGCACTTTCTCGAATTTCCGTCTTTATATCTCCATTCACCCCGAAGACCATAGATTCTGCTGCGTATTGCAATTCATTATTATAACCTGCGATTACCGGGCCCAAAAGAATAACCATTTTAGATGGCAAGAGAAGTAAATTAGGAGAAACGGCCATATCAAGTTTTACACCAGTATTCATTATTGTGTCTTGATATCGCCTATAACTGATTACTTTGTCGGTATTACGAATTTCATCTTCGAGGAGAACGCCGAATTGTTTTCTTACTTGCTCTGCGCTGCCAGTATCACCCACTATGGTACTGCGAATATTTGCTTGTGTACCAAGTATACAATATATGTAGGCTTCAAGGCTTTCATTGAGGCGGGCGTGACCGGCCTTTGTTAACCCCGAGTCTCCCTTCAGAGGGATAAAACTATTGTATTGCCCCTCAGATCCATCATTTCGGAAGAAATAATAATGTGGTCGGTCTTTGTTGGGCAGTACATGTTTTTTCTTTCCAAAAATTATATGTGTATAGAAAACGCCTCCATCGGTTGAGAGGAAAAAGTCATGACCATTGTATGTTGCTTTTGGCCGATGAAAAGGACCACGATTAGTGTAATATATATAACCATATCCAAGACCTGAGTTTTGACCTTTGCGATATCGAAAGTCGGACTTCGTGGGACTTATATTTCCAAATTCTGTACATAGAAGTTCATATTGGACGAGATTGTATGGATTGTCGCCGGCTTTGAAGACAGTATCGTCTGGAAGTGCAACGCCCATTTCATGAAGGATCCAACGTATTGTAAAGTATACATGAAAACGGCAGAATGATTGTATTTGCGGTGGAAATTTCTTATCGAAGAGATGGGCGAATGATATACCACAACCAGTCGTGCTGCACCATACGGCGAAATTTAATTGCTGGTCCCAGTATTTTATGTGCGGGCCACCCAGCCAGACATTACTTTCTTTAGCTGATCGATGAGTGATTACGTTATCTTTAAATATATCCCTTGGATGAAAAGTAAATTTTTCTGTCGGCGTTACATATATTTCTAAGTCAATGAGAATAGGTTTTATGTCGTTCGGTTTTGGAGGAATATCAGCATGTTGTACTGTCGGTATATGTCCGCCAGCGGTTTTATTCAAGTGAAAAGCAACCAGGAATAGGTTGTACTTATGATTCGTGTTTCTATATACAGATAGATTTTAATGGAGGAGAATTTTCCATACTTCGGAATCCCTATTGGAATGGTCCTGACATTCCATACTATGTTAATACTATATTTCGGATTCAGGTTCAAACGATTTTTTTATTTTTTACTAAGAATAGATAACATACTAAAAACAATGGAGAATTTAATAAAGTCATCGGCAGCGGCAAATACGACAGCGCGTTCCGAATGGGCACTTCCAACTGCAGCGTCGGACGCTCCATTCATAATAGAGACGAAACATGAAAAAATATTCTGTGTCATCGCAAGTAGTCAAAGCAAGTTATTTTTTGGTAAGGAGATTTCAGTTGCGGATGTAGAAAAATGGAGATATGAAACGGTAAATAAAGCCTTCAAAATGTACGAAGCAAAATACAGTTCTCTTATAAGTGATAATATTACTCAAAAGTTTCATAGATCTAGGAGCAAGAGCAATAAGTCAGGTAGTTCCAATCGATGACCGAGATAACTATGCCACTGATCTTAAAAAGGATTTTATTCTAAACAGTGAAATAAAACGATTATCAGGACGGATAGCCTACAAGTGGGGCCCCATACTTGCTCTAGTTTCCACCGGTTTAATTACGGGTAAACATTTAGATTTTACAAAAATCGGGTTTAATATAATAACTGAAATAAATAGATTCAACTTTGAAAGCACCACGTCCCGAAGGGACTCAGCAAACGGAAACAAATCCGCCAAGGACCCCGACGACTAGCCTCCGGAATGAGCTGCAGCGCAATATAGAGAAAATTACATTACCGACGAAGCATCCAGGGAGAGTTGCTGCAGGGAGCGACTAGCAGAATGGAACAGGCAAAACAAAAAGATAAAGCGGAAATCAATGACTAATGATACCGATGCAGTAGCAGCAAACTGTATAAGCCTACCGCCTATGATGAAAGAACAGTGTGATGGATGGTATAATAAATGTTATCTTGTTTTGGGAATTATAGGAGTTTCATTGACTGCATTAGGATTATATTGGGGGCGTGCTTGACATATTTGTCCCCTTCGGATCAATCTTAAGCGACCAAGATCCGAAGGGAACCATGCCGTAGGGTGCTTACGCGTGAGCCGCTTCAGAAAGTGACGAAAACAGAGCCCGGAACGGTTAATGGTATAACATAATGGGGACGAATAGTATATTAAAATATCAAGAAGGTGACCAACCGAAGAGAACTAAATCAAGACGTCCAGATAACTACAATATCGCTACACTTAACAAAGCAATCGGGTTGAAGCAGAAAATTAATTTTGAAAAACATCTGCCGACAAACCTCGTTCTTCTAACTTTAGCTAAAGATATAAAAGTATTTTTTAATGCCACAGGTAACTTCGCTAACCTCGTTGGCTTTTCAGATAAACCTGAGGACAACCCCATGATAAAAAGTACTATGAGTCCGAAGAGAGCGGATTTCTTAACAGTCAATAAATATATAGTTTATTCAGATGCCATCGATGTTACTGGAAATGTTTCAAGTGGCTCGGGTGAATACATACAGGGGAAAGTATCGAACTGTTTACAAATACTTCCCGTCCAGGATACAGAAGAAATAAGTGAAAAGGTCACCTATGATTTTAAAAATGGGGGCTCAATTTCCATGCCATTGAGAAAAGGCTCATATTACATGAGTTCAATGCGTATTTGGATAACAGATCAAAACGGAAAGGAAGTTGATTTCAATAACTGGCCAACTAGCTTTTGTATTGAATTATTGTAGCTAACGCTTCAGCAAAGCCAGCGAAGCATAAACCATCCCACGACCAATCCTCCAGCAATATAAATCATTTCATATTTCTTTTGCTCAGGACTGGGCTGATAATAATCTGAGAATTGAACTGGCCCTGACGCAGAGTTGGCTTGCGCCACCGTTGCTGAAATAATCGCAATCATACCAATCCATAATCCAATAACACTAGGTCAAAATTTGTAAGACAATAGTTGTAAACATAGACACAAAACAGCACAGAACAGACAGTAAATAGACGGTACACAAACAAAGTCATATTCATGAAAGAAAGATATATGGACCTCTGGCCAGAAGACCAAGACTTCTTCCAGGATTTCTGTATCTGTATCTCTTAATTCAGCCGCAGCATGCATATCTTTAGCCTGATTTTCTCTTTCCCAATTAGCCTGGAGTAATCTTTTTTCTGACCAGACATTTTTGTCATGTTCAAATTTTTCTAATGCTTTATCATGTCTAATTTTCTCTTCAATAAGAGCCTCACCATTCCTGGAAAGCTTTTGTCCGATAATATTTCCTCCTGTGAATGCTGTTGCATTTAATACAGCACCGAGAACTGTCATTCCTATAGCTGAAGCCATGATTGTATATTATTACAAGGTATTATTTCAATATTCACTGTATATACGACCCTACGGAGTAAATTATGTCTGGCCCAAGTAACTACGGTCTAGATGCAATTCACGGACAAAATCTCGAGCTCGAAGATCTGAGTGATGTTAAAATTAACAATAATACTAAGATAGCAGGTAATCATAATAAGGATTTCATCCTTCATTACAAGGACCGTGACAAAACATTTCGTTTTATCAGCGGCAACAGTGCAAAGCCTCGAACATGCTGTAGAATTTTCTGAACTGAAAGACGTCGATGAAATCACAATAGACGCTACAAAAGCTGCAAATGATCCTACTCCTTTTGCTCTGACATGGGATGGGGATAGTCAGAAATTCATACCTAATAATGTACCACGTAACATCTTAGATATATTGGATAGTGAAATTGCAGGAGGTGTTGATGAACTGCCTGGGACTCCGAATGTGATTTATTTAATAGCAAATTTAACAAATATAAATTGTCCGATTTTCACCTTTATCTTAAACCTAATAACCCATAAATTACACTACTCGGTATACCAGTTCACCTTAAAATTAGTCCTCTTAATACAATAATGCCCTCAGATAATACACTGCGAAGGTGGATAACACTGCATGAAAACGCAATAATACAGATAAATTCACATTAATGAGTTGCCTGTATTATAGAATAATACACGTGAATTCACATGAATCCACATGAATACAGGCTTTCTGAATACAAGCAATGGATTATTAACTGTATTCACCTGTATATGCACTATTCAGCTAAAATACAGGCAATAATTCATGCTAATACAGGAAGTATTATACCGTTTTTATGCAGTGTAAATGATGGGGAGAATTATTGTTCATATACAGCTAGCAGGGTTCCAGTAAGATTATTTTGGGACACAACTTTAAAGAAACTGGGTCTGAAAAGTGTGGGGGAGGGAACAGCTCAATTAACTTTACAGACTGCCACTCAACAGATGACTGATAATATGAAAATAATTGAGCATGGTACAGTTATTATTAAATGTATAAAATTAGGTACAGTAGACGAGTTTGATGATTTAGTTGGAAATATCGCTATAAAAACAAATTCAAGAACACCTTGCACTATTATCATAACTATTGATAAAGATAAAAAAGATTGAACTTGAAGTGTCCTTTAATTATTTTAGAAATTTGTTTATAAATGATAGACCAGATGATGATGATTTTTTCTTCAGTGACGACTTGAATGATCTGTTAGACTCTGTTGATATTATTCCTGGTAATTCCGAGGTAGATTGGGATATCTTGAATCGCCCTATCTCCAATGACGAGATTTTCAAGGCGATTGGAAAACTTAAACATGGCAAATCAGCAGGACCAGATGGTCTTTTAGGTGAATTTTTTAAGTCCACAAGCCATTTCCTGGTACCATATTTAAACGTTTTGTTTAACAGACGTTTCGATTCGGGAAAATTTCCCGAGGATTGGTCTAAAGCTATCATTATCCCTCTCCATAAAAAGGGACCTACTGATTGCCCAGAAAATTACAGAGGTATATCCTTATTAAGTATCTTTAGCAAAATTTTCACATCAATTTTGAACAATCGTCCATGTTTTTGGGCGGATGCACTTGGACAAATTGACGAATCGCAGGCTGGCTTTCGTTGTGGTTATTCAACTACGGACAACATATTCATTCTTCAGTCCATTATCCAAAAGTACTTGTCAAGAAAACGTGGCAAATTTTACTGCGCATTTGTTGATTTTTCCAAGGCTTTTGACACTGTTGAACGCCAAAGACTTTGGAATGTTCTTTTGAAAGGTGGAGTGAAGGGGAAAATGTTTAGAATGTTACATGCAATTTATTCAGACGTCAAGTCCTGTGTACGAACTAAAAATTGTTCAACTTATTTCCAATGCCCTATAGGGGTTCGTCAAGGGTGTATGCTTAGTCCATTTCTGTTTTCATTTTTTATTAACGAATTGTCCCATGAATTAAATAGCAGTCAATATCATGGTATACAATTATTTCCAGATTTAATTGAGTTGTTTTGTTTGTTATTTGCTGATGATGTCGTACTTTTTTCTGATACTGTTATTGGTTTACAACATCTTTTGAATTCTTTAAGAAGCTATTGCAAAGTTTGGAAATTGTCAGTAAATTTAACGAAGACAAAAGTTGTTGTATTTAAAGGAGGTGGATATCTTGCAAAAGCTGAGAAATGTTTTTTTTAATGGAGTAAAACTTGAAGTTGTGTCCTACTATAAATACCTAGGGGTTATTTTCTCTTGTAGACTACAATTAGGGTGGCCAAAGTTAAGCTAAAATGTTGCGACATTATACGCAACTCACGCACACTGAAAGTGAAATTTGATTTTCGTGAAATTTTAAACGCCATTTTTTCTGAAAATAAGTAGCTCAGTTACTGAAAAAATGGATATTTCCAATTAAAATCGATGTATTAGGCAGGTTTCATTAAAAAACTGAAGAAAAAACGATAGAAAAATAGTGTTTTTCCTCTCCAAAAATGCCACTTTGTACTGACCGGCCACAGCGCTCGAGCGGTCGCCGCTCATGGCACGCACTTCTGAATCCAGTCAATACCTATTTCGCTACGGAACTGCTTTCGGGCCCTGTGCACGCTGTCATAGAACTGTGAAACTTGGCCAGGAAGTGGCAGACCATCCCATTTACATGTAGTGGTGAGTTTTTGTTATATTCTGGGAATTTTAGCCTGCAAACACAAGGTAAAGTGAGTACGGTAAATTCGGTGTAGATTTTTCCCATTTAGATACATATTTTTGCCATAAAACTTGTAGCATGCTCTTTTTAAACATCATTCCAACATTTCTGTGAAATATGACGAAAATCTGTCCACGAGCACAAGTACGAATCATAAAAACAAAATCGTGTTCATTCATAGACCTCAGTACAGTGTGACTCAAGATGGCGGCGGAAGGCAGTCACACTGACACACCATTGACAGCCTGCCTGAGGCTGAAATTAGGGACAGCTATTTCTTACAATTTCATGGCTGAAAATGAACTGCATTAAAAGACAATTGGCAGTTTAAATTGATTTGTTAGAATTGAGTGTTATTAAATAACATTGTGACAAAATTTCATTGTATTGTGAGCTCTAGTTTTTAAGTTATGTGAATTCAAAATTCATAAAAACATAAAAATCCATCCATTTTTCGATGGTACGGTGCCGCCGCAATTTTGACTAAGTCAGACAAAATATTTTCAATTTTCAACACTCACAGCTTCAAAATCCAAGACTGTGCATCAGTCAAATCTTGATTTTTCTGTAATATTGGGTAAATCTGTGCACAAGACACATAGTTTAATGATTCCATGTGAAGTAAATAAAAAATTATGGGTTGCCAAACTTGAAGGAATCGGCATTCATTGAAATAATTTTAAAATTTGCCGAAAATTGTCCGCGAAAAAATGGCATTTTTATTGCTTTAAAAATTCATAACTTTTGATTGGATACAGCTATTTGCATAATTTTTTTTTCATTTTTCTTCTTTTACCCCATTCTTGCTAAAAATCCATTTTAACTGTGTGTATAAACAAGAGAAAAAAATGGCTTGGCCACCCTACTACAATAGTCAATGGCAACCAAAACTCTCGCCTAACAAGCAAGAAAAGCTTTTGCAGGATTCAGCATCTCGCCTGTCGCAATTTTTTAGGTGTTACAAACAATGCTCCAAATGTTGCAGTTTTGGGCGAGTGCGGAAGGTATCCAGTCTATCTTTACACTGCAAAGAGATGTGTTAAATATTGGGTTAAGTTGCTAAATATGCCTCGAAATAGATATCCAAGGAAATGTTATGAGATGTTGTATTTTATTGAAAATTCAGGTGTAAGGTCAAGACAAACTTGGGTGAGAGATGTTAAAAATCTTTTATATTTAAGTAATTTGCAAGATGTCTGGAAAAGGCAAGAAGTTAAAGATGTAAACAACTTCATGAAAACATTTGTAAATAACTTTAAACAGTATTTGTACATAAATTGGCGCAGTGAAGTCTGTTCACTTAACAAACTGTCCAGCTATAGAGAGTATAAATTTTCTCTTGAAGCAGAAAAGTATCTATCCTCTGTAAAAATTGTTGCTCATGCCCAAATGTTAGCTCGTCTGCGTTGTTCTTCACATTATTTGAGAATAGAAACCGATAGAAAACATAAAATAGATAGAAATGAACGAATTTGTCTGTTATGTGAAAGAAATGAGATTGAAAATGAATGTCATTTTCTTATGATATGTTCTTTTTTTGATTGTTTTAGGAAGAAATATATCCCTGCTATATATCTTAATCCTCCCATCGAAAGGAATTTTTTCAAATTAATGATGTCAACCGATGTAAACACACAGCAATGTCTAGCGGCTTTTACTTACCATGCAATGAAATTAAGAAAAGAAATTAACGATATGTGAAATGTATTCTTTAACTTTCCGTTCTTCCTGTCAGTTTTTTATTCTTTACTTAACATTGTCAAGTATTATGGGCCGATGGCCTAAGAGTACTGAATAAAGACCATTGATGATGAAAAAAGATTTAGATATTTTTACTCGTACTCAGGAAGAAAGTCGTTCCGGCCTCATTTCATTTGTTAAAAAAGATACAACTACTAACACTTTAGATATCAGTACCATTCATCTAAAACGTCTCATATTATTTGAAGTAATGGTCTTCCGATTTATTTTAAGTTCGGAGGAAATTTCTAAAGTTTTATCTATCGGGTGAACAAGTTAATTTCAGACCTGTGTTATGACATCACAGGTAAGTTAAAGGTCTCTGCACATAAATTACATGTGCACTGTAGAGGATGGGTCCACAGAAAAATTTCTTTTCTGTGATCATCAAAATATTACAACAAATTTTTGCCATTCTTGTTGAACCATTCAAAGCTTAATTTACAATGTAATATTTGCGGATAATGTGTGAAATCATTATAAAATTTTCTGAACTGTCTCGCACGAACATGTTTAATGTCACAGTTCTCTTCAACCCAATCAATAAAATTCTCCTTTTTCTTTTTCTTCTCGCTGAAATCACTGAAATTTTTTCCAACCACTGACCGTACAAGTAGTTATCCTGTAACTTCAGTTGATCGCATGCTCTAAAACCATCGTAGAAATTCTTGAAACCAATCTTGAACTCTTCGAATGAATTCGTGATATCTCGGCGATCACAACTCCTCTCTGGATAGATCGCTTCAACTCATTAAAAAATTTCATCGGGAGAAATCACTTTCTTGCGCTTTGGAGTTTGTCGAACTTCAAGTTGAGGCGCCTCCAGTTCTGTTGCTGAAAATTGATGATTATTTCCAATAACTATATCACGATAAAATTTCACACAATGCCTAATTCGCTCATTCAGGGCTTCTGGATTATTTGCTGGGAAATATTTATACTCCAATCCATCTAGTAGTAACTCCTCTTCATCTGTAGAGCTTGTAAGTGATAACATATCCACGTCACTTGCAGTCTGTGTTGAAGAGTTTCCATCCATTATTGAAATGTGACTGTTTCACAGCTTTCGGTATGCTTAAGTAGCCATACAGATGTTGAAATACCGCAGTGAGTCATCTGTAAACACTGACGTAAATGTCTATTATACACCAGTGATTCATCTGTAAACACTGACATTAGTGTTTATTATACGTCAGTGCCAGCTGTGGCGTACGTGAGTTCGTATATAGGTCAGGGTCACACTTCAGCTTGGGAATTTTCCCCTCTGTGGCTAAAATGGGGTCTTGTAAATATTCTTATTTGTCTCAGAAAGGAACTTTTATATACTACTAGTGGCTGTTATAGTTGTAAACGTAGTTCTATGGGCTTTCCACTGTCCCTTGTTACGAGCTACGTTCAAAGTGCGTCAAGTTACGAATATTTTCATGTACTGAGTTACAGACATCGGTGAAGTACCGGGTACATTGATTTTGTTAAAAACCACTGCCTGTTTGTTCTTCGTGTTGTTTTTTGTGTCCCTAACGTCGACTGGCTCTATGTGCGTACAAACATAGCAGTCGGGATTTCGATTTCCTGGATAAATAGATTTATTCCACCTTTGAGGCAAAGATACACACTGTTTTACATGTGCCACTCCAAGGCCCTGGGATCGATTTAAATACCTATAAGCAATATGTAAAATGTTAACGTGTTTAAAAGTAAGTTACCATAAATTGAAGATAATGTCTCAATTATTTATCTCGCGGACACATCATAGAATACAATGTATCACCATACAAGCAATTAACAAAGTATGAAACTTACCTAATATAACTGTAATCATAGTTTGACCGAATAAACCTTCGTCAGATGACCACCATGTATAGATGAGTGCATTGTTGTTTTGCCTTAGGCTCCTAATTTTTAATACAAAGAAACCATCAAGAACGACGACTTTCTCATTGGCATTTTTAACACTAAGATGTGATTTGTTAGATGAGCAATAAACTACCTCATCCGTACCTACGACAGGGAAAAACATAAAATGTACAAAATCATTGGATTAATTCAAGTACAAATAATAATATCCAATCTTCTGGATGCATAAAACTTAAGTAAAATATATTATTACTTTGCACATAAAGTAATAATATGCGGTATTATTTATAACTCTCTGCATTCCGCATCAATAACTATAATTTCCCAATATATATATATATATATATATATATATATATATATATATATATATATATATATGTGTGTGTGTGTGTGTGTGTGTGTGTGTGTGTGTGTGTGTGTGTGTGTAATTTAATCTACGTAACAAACAGAACTACTCCGTACTTTAATTAATTTGCATTATGTTTACAGCTCTAGTTTTATCACTGTACGCATGGACATCTCCTAACTTTAATCAACACAGACACAGACACAGTCTCAGATAGGCAGACAGACAAACATGTTTATATATATATATATATATATATATATATATATATATATATATATATATATATATATATATATATATATATTTATATATATAATTGTGACGTTTAATCATAGAGAGAGATCGAGATCTTGTTTCCTTGTATAGTACCTAATGTTTCTGTCCTGTTCAAACACAGGTTTTGTCTTGTATTGTTAATTAAAGTGCTGTTCAATAAAAGTCGGGAGCGTGACGGTGCAATTACGTCCTCATTTAAGAATGCGACGATAGTTATACCATTGGCAACACGGGGACCTGAAAAAGATGAAGATACGGATTTTGTATTAATGTCTACAGAGAAACGGGTAATGGAGAGGGACCTTTAAAATCGCTCGGAAAAACATGCGTTGTACACCCGGAGGGGGTGATAGCACTCTTTGTTATTATATTACCAGACTCGATAACTTGACCAGGCTTAACATTACGCTTAAATTTAAATGTTGTGTTTGCGAGTTTTTTTTCAATACATTGCAGTAACCTACGTTTCAGCATGAGTTGCTGTTGGCACAAGTTCGCGGAGATTCGTTCACTACCTATATAATCGGTCTAGTTCCTTTCAAGAGCAGTGTCACTCATTAAACTTATCACATGTAAATCAAATGAGCTGTGATCGATTGAGCCTCCGGTCTCCTCGTGCCAGGATATGGCAAAATTAGAAACATTTCATATTAGTATGCAAAAGTGAATATCGTATTAAATATATTATTATTGACTGGTAGGGATATTCAAAATGCCTCTTATGTATTAATGTAGTCCAAGTACAAGCAAAATAGTCTCAATCGAATCGCTGATTATGACTGTTTTTTTTTATTTCACGTCGATGTAACAGTGTCGTGGCCTACTTTACAATAAGATATGGATATGAAGCAGTGAAATAATATGGAACATATGTGTTCTATTAAGTGACATATCTGTCTGATTTCAGATCACGATCGAACGAGCTCGTGCTTATGCGCAAGTATACTCATTAGAGTAATAGTATTTTAATTGGGAGGAGGGTCTCATATCGTGGTATTTAGGATCAATTGGCATAACTATAGTTTATGTTGACATCTTCATTTAGTGTCTACTTTAAGGGGTCTCATTAAACCTTTGACCCACTTACTGATATGACACCCTGGGTTTCTCATTGTATTTAATATATGCAATTATGCCGTAGATTGGCATTTTTCAGTCATACCAAGTAATTAATCACGATATATTCTGAAAAGTAGCGTGGTGACACCCTGATTATAATTTTGCTAAAAATAAGCGCACAGTTATGTTTCAAATTATGAGTTTTCAAGAATTTAACATAAGTTGAAAACATGCGGTGTTAACAATGAAATCTTTACTTCCACGTCATACTCACATCCGCTTATCTTATCATTTTTTTACAATTTAGAGAACAATGAATTATCTGAAAAGTAGTCACTAGTATTTTAAAACATGAAATGACATTCGTCGAAATACCAAAAGTAACAAAATATTGCCAATACCTTTCAATTTTAAAATCAACTGTATTTGAAAAGAAATTTGTGATCCCAGCTTTTTAAATCAATTTTAAAAATAATACGATATTAAAAATGTTACCGTCAAATTTCATGAAAATAGAATTACTTTAATTTTAGTATTAATTTTATGTACATGTGCTTCAGCTAAATTCCGTTCTGAATTCCAATGTTAATGCAAAATATGCTGTGAAGCGTCAGTAACTATTTTATCATATTTGGTATTGTAGGGAAGACGTGATGATCATACATGTTTTTGAGGACTTAGTTCAATACTATATAATTCATTTAATTGTTTGTTTCAGTGTTGTACCTGCATAGTATTATTTGTGTTGTGTCGCAGAGCAAAAGTACACAGTAAGATAGAATTTGATAAATGGACAGACTACAAGTTTCTGTATGGATGCATACCCTTGTCATCTTGGCAAATCTTCATATTGCAGAGAAAAGAGATTTGCGGTAACATAAACAAGTGCATTGCCCAGATTAGTGAACCTTGTGGTCTCATTATTCTGCAAGATACAAGAAGAGCGTTATTTATGTTTTATTCATTGGTAAATAATAGGCAATAGTCTGATATCTGAATCTCCCATTTAGAATAACATTAAGAAACAAACGTTCCAGTATGGAAGTTAAGAAAAACGGCAGTTTAAAATCGAGAATGGCATTCTAAGTATGTGCTGCTATTATGACAGTATCCAAGATATTGACACAAGGTTTTACTTTTATTTTTTTATTTGTGTGTTTATTTTTTTTTTGTTTTTTATTTATGATTTATTTTGGGATTGAACGATCTTTATTTTCACGACAGATTAATGCATTTACATAGTGTCCCAGGCACTTTTAAAAGACAGGGAAGGTAAAGTAAATAGGTATGCTTCTCACTATTTGTTGGTAAAATATAGTGCATTCATTTGCATCCCTTTTCTAGCTGGACTATTGAAGTAAAGTGCCTGATAAAATTAATAGTCGACAGAGAGATTTTGAAGTATAGACATTGACAGTACAGGTTTGAAAAATAATTATTAATTTCCTAATGTTTTTGTTTATTACAAAAGATAATACTATAGCACAAACTCAGTTCGTAGACTACGATTAGCACGACAATACCGAAGGGAGGCTGGCACTAACCCCTCTATTGAGGCCGTTTGATTTTGTTTGTGTTGACAGATATGTGCAAGACGAGGGGCAACTCCCAGGATGAATGTACAATGACAAGACGAAATGTGATCAGGTCTGAAACGTTTTCAATTTGCTTTTATTGTTTTCTTTGGCTTACTTGTGGTATCTATCAGGTTTCTAACACATCTAGCCATCGTATGATAACTGATGTCCTTTGATATTTTAGTAGTCCAATCGTGTCATTCGAATTTTTTATTTTAGATGGAAGAGTTTATTATTTTTAGCTGTCTTTAGTTCCACCATTTTTATATCTTTTATATTTATTGTCGTTAAATTTTTACAAGTAACATTCTTAAAATACTAGTTCTGTTGCCATGTGATACATTTCTTTCCAGAGAGCAAGTTGATAACGACCGAGTTGAACTTTTTATTGTAGACAACACAATGTTAAACCGGATGCACACGATAGCTCAAATTAGAACTGCACGGCAAACCTTCAACGAAGATGAGTGTACATGAAATATTGCTAGCCTCTTTGTAGAGATTTTAACAAGACTGAAAATTTACTAATCTACAAACGTATTAAAATAAAATAAACCATAGCAAGGAGAACCTTGTGCTGAGACCATGGCACAGTTACCCATCTCTGCCCCTGGAAACGGATATTTTTTGCAGTCCTTTGATTCTCTTAGAATATTAGAATGGAGATGATTCGCTTACAGTCAAAACAAATACAAAGAAATCCCTTACTGAGTTCTGGACATTCACCTCAAGTGCTCGTATCAGCTCTACCTCTCACACATTAATTTTTAGGCTGCATTCCCAAACACCTCTGGAGGGGGTTCCAAAAAAGTTCTCAGATGTTTTGAATACCCTCTAACAAGCCCGCAATGTGTTCACGTCCCCCTTCTGACTTGCTATACCTTTGAATGCCCAAAAGGAAGGCAAACTGATGCCGATATAGTGATTTGTCCAAAACATACCAAATCATAATACAAGGGTGTCTATTTGGGCAAACTATTTACAGTTGTCCCCAAAAAACAAGCTCTTCTCTACATTTATATTTATGCGGCAATTCATGTAAATGTACTTTGCTTGAAGTGGCAGGTAAAAGTGCATGTGCAAGAAAACTATAAACGCGTATATTTCAATATAAAAATAGCAATATCTGTTCATCTATAGACGTTCGATAACTGATGTAAACATAATCGATTAGCATGGAGTGTTTACAAGTACATTTGTGTACAAGGAATTTGATTTTGGAATTTCGCGAAAATGTTGATCAGCTATACATGAGAGTAAATGACAAAACCCTGAATAATATTTTCCCGATTTAAAAATTGCAATATTTGTGCATGTATGAACCCTGAATAATTTATATAATTGTACTTGATAAGAAGGGCGTGGTTAAATGTGCACATGCGTACGATAACTTTGATTTTGGAATTTAGCCTAAAATGTTCATCCACTATACATTGTAGTCTATTCAGGTAACTATGAATAATTTTTAACAAAACAAAACTCGGTAAACCTGTGTATTCGTGCGCACTTGATTATTGATATAAATATACCTCATCAGACTAGGATGGTTACAAATCTATGAGTATGCAAGAAATGTGATTTTGGAATTTTACCGAAATGTTGATCCACTATACATCGTAGTCGATGAGGAAACTACGAATATATTTTTATATTACAAAACACGGTAAATCCTAGTGTTTATGTACCCTTGATTATTGATATTAATGTATTGGATCAGACAAAGGTCGTTACAGGTGTATATGTGGGCAAGAAATTTGGTTACGGAATTTCACTGAAAATGTTAACTTACTATACATTGTAGGCTATGACTGAAGAAACTACGAATAGCACATATCTTATTATCTCCCAAATTGTTATTGAGAGGTTGTTTGACCTGAAGCTTCCAGCTTTTATTGATGACACTATGGACTATTCTAAATACTTTGTATACTGTCAAAGTCCTCACAAAATTAACAAAATGTACATACACATATTTGACACTTTGCTAGACCCCATGTATTGTCAATGAGAGAATGTTATCAAATAAGCTATCTCCCCAATTGTTATTAAAAGGTTAACTTTAAACTTTTAGTCTTTGAAGAAGCCCATTTTTTACAACAAAGGGATTAGGTTAGTAGAAATCATGAAGTCCTAAATCGTTTGGCTCAAGGTGGCTGTATGGATCAATAAATTGTTTAATATACATTATAACTTGAGCCTGAAGGATGCGCTGAAAATTGAAATGGCAGGAAATGATACTATGAGAAGGTATTCGAAAAGCAATTTGATATTCGATAAATTTTAAAGTCCCCCTTCGCAATGCCAGTTTTTCAGATACTCCCTGGCTTGTTGTAAACATGGACGAATGCTGATTGACCTTCATGGTAAGTTTCCTTTAATTATTACAACATGATGGTATAACGTTGGTATTGAACAGATATTTTGACTCTAAAACGTCCTTAATATGTGTCTCGCCTTCTTCCTATGCCGCCTCTCGGAGAGTGAAATTTTTTACCGCCTTAGATTTTCGAAATAGAAATCTTTTTCCAAATATTAGAGCAATCAGTGGGATGGCGGCCATTTTGAATTTCCTATATGGGCAAAAGTTTATGTCTTTCATTTCCGAGGCGCATACTACCCTAATCTTACAGCGTGTACGATCACTACTAATAGATTTTACTCAATTTTTCATGTGAAATACGCATTCGAGAAAAATATGTATCATAACGGGACACTCCTATCAAAAAAACAATGCAAAAATACCCGACATACAAGCCTGCAAGGCAGGTATTTCATTCTAATTAAAATGTTTTGCCATCTTTTAAGCTGTTTACAATGTATGCGATTAGAGATAGCGGTAAGTGATTGTGTAGGGCAAAGCTCGATGCCTCATACACTTTACTCCTACAGACAATCATTGCCCTTGAAGTTGTTGACTCAGTGTTATGTAATATCTGATAGAACTAATTAAGATTGCATATTATAAGTGCAGAAAGAGGGGGCTAAAAAATGCTCTGTTTTTTAAATGCAACTGTCCCGTAATGGATATGCCAATGAACTTACTAATATTTCATATCTGACAGTCAGGCATATATCTGTATCTATCTTAGCAGGTGTTATTGATAATCTAACAACAGTTAATTGCCTATAATTGGAATTTAAGAAGATTTTGACCAAATGGCGTGAAAATTGCACAATTTAGCTTACTAACGACGTCTTCATGACGTGTCAAAAGAATGACGAAATGCCATTATTGTATATTTTATGGTGCACCATGTCATATTTTGAAACTAAAATCAAAATATTCGACTTAATGTTCAGTGAGTTTTGACAACAAGCAAGCTACTGATGTACATCATTCCTGTTTGTTTACAAACTTATAGAAATTGGAATGTTGCGGCAATTTAGCTAAATAAATACACAACTGAAAATGTTTGCTTGAGACTGAAGCAAAGGCAATTCACTCATACTCACATTGAAAAGGGAACTCCTGTCTTGTTCACATGTAACATTAAGGAGGCAGAATAAAACAAAGTGAACAGTTTTGATTTTGCTTGTCCAAGTCTTGGTTTTGATTAGTCACGGGTCCTCTGCTTTTCAATAGTGTCCGTACAGTGAATTTCGTACTGTTAGAGCCAAACGTTAACAACAACACTAGCAGCCAGATTACACTAAAGTTTGGGTAAATAATTAACTAGCATAGATACATTTTATACCAACTTCGTTGTCTACGATTACAGAGTCCCTGGTTAGGTAAGTTGATCTTAAATTACAATTGAGAAGCGCTTTTGATCTTCCAACGTATTCTTTGAAATAGTTATCATCTAATACGAGAGTCATACGGAAATTTGGAACATGCAATAGTCATTGTAAGTTACAGTTTTCTTGCTTATTCTCCATGTTTCTGATTGGATTGGGAACTAGGCTATGGCGTAAGGGGAGCAACTAATACCAACTTTAAACTCACAATATCCTTAGCTAATTAGTTCAT
The DNA here is from genome assembly GCA_001465055.1 of Ptychodera flava. Taxonomy (NCBI): domain Eukaryota; kingdom Metazoa; phylum Hemichordata; class Enteropneusta; family Ptychoderidae; genus Ptychodera; species Ptychodera flava. The sequence continues at coordinate 568,211 of LD343696.1, read as the reverse complement.
GTGTGTAAGAACAGTTTCATATTTTTAACGATTTAGATTGCATTTTTGCCTGTAATGTGCAGGGTTCCGCATAAATCTCTTCGTTCACATGTTGCGTTAAGCTACATACAATGTCAATTCATAATGGTATGTTATACTTAGAGGAATAGGCATGTAAGAAAGCAATTCCACCTCTGGAGAACTAATTGTTTCTTACGACAAGACATTTTATTTTGAATGTATTTTGTTGCATGTTTTTTTCAATATTCCAATCATATTGTGAACTGATAGCTCGTATATTCACAATTGATTTATAGATCAAACATGAACATAAACATGTCATAAAAACGAAAGAAGAGTATCTTCACTATTTGGAGCAATCAAGTTCAAAAACATTCAACATTCTTAAAGTCACATGATCTTTAATATCGCCAGTATTACATTACCGTAATTCTTTTCTTCCAATATTTTTATAGACAATAGTATTATCGGATATAGCAACGTCAGTAAAGAATGCGGATATTGAAACGAAATATACTTGTTGTTGTTACCATAGCCTTCAATATACCGATGGTAATATTAGGTGTGTATTCGATTCAACGATTCCAATATTGTCGACTTTGATATTGCATGATGTTTTATGAATCATTAGTTATTAGTCCCCACGGACACCGTCCGGGGCGACTTATAGGTTTGGTCATGTCCGTGCGTACGTCCGTGCGCCCGTCCGTTCACGCAAATATGTCAGAGATGCCAAGAGCGATTTCATTCAAAGTTGGTACAAGGATTACTTTATATGTCTTGTACGTTTGTCAAAGTAGAAGTCGGTGCAATTTCAATCTTGCCTGGGAAATACCTGGTACCATGTTTTTCAGGCTTCTCTTTATTATAAATTGAGTTTTATTTCTCTGCAGGCATGCTCTGCTGACTCCGAATTGTAAGTGCAATATTCAGTCCCGTATGAACTTGAACGTGTAACTGTTTTGCCTTGGACGTTACAAAAATACGTCCATGGTTTTAGCGATCTGGCTACAGACAAACATGTAGTAACAGAGGATCACATGAAAACGTCTGAATTTGAATGTTACTCCAGAGAAAACTGAAGGCTTTGAATGAATATATGGATGTTATATATGAAGTGCGTTTGACGTTTAAATAAAACAATGCAAAAAAATTATTCTTTTATTGTAGGATTTTTTTCTGATGCTACGGAGTGATGTGTGTCTTGCATAATTAACATAAATGTACATAATTATTGTTATGCAAATTAGCCGATCCTGTTTCAGAAATTTCTGGGGACAACACTGTGCAAGTCGATTTGTTTTGTGGTACGATCGAATATGGCCGCCATGCGGTCATTTTATTACGATTTTTTCATGTACAGAGCCTTAACTCAGACATGTTTGAACCGATTTTATTCAAAGTTGGTAAAAGGACATTGACTAGTGTCATTTATATGCACGTCAATTTGTTTTGTGATACAATCAAATATGGCTGACGTGCGGCCATTTTGTTACGATTTTTCCATTTACAGAGCCATATCTCAGATTATCAGATTATCTATTTCATTATTTTTTTTTTCCTTTTTTTAAAAATATCTCTTGCAGGAACATTGGATACAGTCAGTAATCCTATCGACGTTCTCGCAAAGGACGTTTTTGCTAAATATGGCGATGTTGCATATATACGATGTCCATTTAAATCGAAAGAAATGTCACTTCTAATAGACAATATTCGATACGTGCGATGGACTAACACATTAAACCAAGCCTTCATAGCGCAAATATACAAAGACGGAACACTTTTCAAGAAGGACAACCGATTTTACCTAAATAGAACATCGTTGACAATATTGATAATTGATCCGCTAAGATACTCAGACAACGGTCAATATACATGCAAAATAGGATATGTAGAACCTGAGAACATGTTAAGTTTCAATATAAAATCGGCAAATGTGAACCTCACAGTGTATCGTAAGTAGCACATACTTGTTATTAAAATCGAACATGGGAAAATCACTTTCGATTTACAGACGAAATCTCTGTTCGAGACAACAAGGCTCTCAATGCAGTGAAACGTAAATCTTTCTGACAAATTTTATTTTGTAATAACCAAATGATCAATTTTAAAGATCATTTGCACTGATGATCTATCGAAATGTTCACTTGAAAGTAATTTTATCAGCTATCCATGGCAACTGTACTGCGGTCACTTGATCATCGTAATTAATTGGAGAGGTACCAGTACTTCCTTGCATAGGTAACAGTTTCTGACGGAAGCTATGCAAATTAAGCCCGTTGGTAAAAATGTCACCTGGGATGTTTTGGGGTATATGCGAGCTGTTGAAGCACAGCTATTTGCTTTTTTTGTGCTCCTGATGGACACCTAACTTGTTTTTATGTAAGACTTCGTTACAAAATTCCTCAAATATACTGAAACGAGTTTCAGCTGAACTTGTGTCGCAGGGCTGCTTCAGTAGGGTTACCGCAGGGACACAGTGCCAGTTATACTAATTTCGTCTGACACTACATGAGGGGTCACTGTAGAATCACATCTGTACATTAATAGTCCCATCAATTAAAAAAGGTATTTCCTGTGTATGGTATTCAACGAAGCATTCAGTTTTCTTTAAAAAAAAGTTCACGAAAACCGCTTGCCGTTTCTATCTTTTGAAGAATGTTCCACGCAACAAACTTCTTACAAAAACACAAAAAATATTATATTTTATTTATTTTATTATATTTATTAGGTTATATTTTATGATATAATATGATACAATATTATATTTTATCACATTTATTATATTTTATCATCATATATTATATTACATGACATCACATCACCTGACAGAACATGAAATCATGTTTTGTTTTGTTATGTTCTTTTCTCTTTTATTCTCTTCTGTTCTGTTATGTTATGTTATGTTATGTAATGTTGTTCATTGATATTATTTGTCTAGAACAACTATCACACAACTATTGATATTCCGGCATATTTCTATTCTATTCTATTTTTTTCGTTTCTATTATATGGTATTCCATTCTTTCCTTTAAATATTAAAATTGTAATATAATATAATTCTAATATAATACACTATATTTTATCATATAAGGTGTGCAACAATTATCAGGTTAAATATAAACATTAACTTACCTCTATTGACGGGTTCTATATAGATGAAATCCGTAGAGATTATATCATGTAATGTAATATTACATTTTATAAGATAATGACATAACATAACATAACATAACATAACATAACATAACATAACATAACATAACATAACATAACATAACATAACATAACATAACATAACATTCAATATACGACATTACTTGACATTACATCACTTTGCAATAAATTGTATGAGATTATATTACCTAATATTAGATTACAATATATTCTATTCTATTCTATTCTGTTCTATTATAATATATTATATTATATGATCATAAATTACATTATGTAATATTATATGATTTTATATCATATTATATTAAACTATACTGTTAGATATGATATGATATGATATGATATGATATGATATGATATGATATTTTATTATATTGTACCATATTATATTGCAATATATTATTTTACAATTTACTTTAATTTATTTTATATTTCCAGATCCTTTTGAGGTTCAAATTAACGTTACTGGTAGCATTCAACCACAAGATATATCATCATTTCCATTGTTTCTGAAAGAAAATGCTGGATTAACCCTTACAATTGTGTGTTCCACAACTCTGACCAGGCCACCAGTAGGACTTATCTGGACCTTTAATGGAGTACTGATAGTCAATGACGATGATATCAAAGAAAAAAAATCATATAAAAAGGCCGATAATTACTACATCGTCACGTCTAACGTATCGATAGGTGAATTATCTAATGAACATTCGGGTATATACATGTGTCTAGCTCATTATGGAGGTTATTATCCGAGTCAGAAAAATGCATCATTGGATCTGTCAGTTTTTCAAACGAATGGTAAGAAACCATGTTTGGCTTGCATAACTAAAACAAAGTATCTTAGTAAAATCAAAGAAGATGAAAAGGTTTTTGATAAATATCTTCACATCATTTTAAATTATGAACATTGCTTCTGTTTTAAAATCTTATCCGTTCCTAATGTGGAATATTCGTTTACCACGCATATTGCACTGTACATTGAGTTGCAAAACAAACACGATTGGAACTAATTTGGGATAATTGGATTTTCATATTTTTCAAATTTATTAAACGTGTTGGGTGCCATATAGCGGGATGTTGCAATATTGCAAATTACTTATAAAAATAGGTTTGTAACGTTAAAAAGGAAAGCAGCTGAGATTACATTTGTAGATTAAATCGACATTACTTCGCCATCCAATTATCCCAAATTAGTTCCAATCGTATTAACAATAAATGGCAGTACAGTGCTAAATGAGGTTGAAATAAGAACATTGTCTTAACAGTGAAGGTTTTTTGAAAGCAATGATATTCAGGATAAGAGTGCAAAACTAGAACTCACAACTAATACAAAATATTTGCATTTAACATTTTTCAGTACCATCTCAAGGCGACATAGCAATTCCACTCTAGATATGCAAATGCGATAATTTGAAAAAAATGTGGACAAGACAGAACAATAAACGTTAGATAGCATATTCGTATAAGTAATGCACAGTTCCATGTTCAATAAATTTCACACTCAATGATGTAAAAGAGGAAAGACTTGACAAATATGTGATGTGAATTATGTGATAATTATAGGTGCCATATTTTGCTAGGGCAAACAACGGCTCAAGTTGAAGATTTGACCAATCCTAAAAGGAAAAATACCCAAAAGATAGATACTATCCAAACGGGTAAGCATCATTAATTTTTTTGTATTTTAAAGTAACGAGTGTGAATGCTTAAATTACATTATCAATCTACTTTGTACCTGAACTTCTATCAATAACCATGCATAACCCTCGAAATTGGCTTCCGCCACGTTAAGTCAGAAATATCAGTGCAAACCTAATATTAAAAACAAACGATTAAAATTGAAGGTCGAATTTTACATATATATATATATATATATATATATATATATATATATATATATATATATATATATATATATATATATATATATATATATATAATAGTGGATGAATAAAATTGCACACGTCTACTGATCTGCTTGTATATTTTCTGTTTATTCTGTAAAACGTTTCGTCCTAAAAGTGGGACTTCATCAGGTTGAAGATGTCTACAAGGGAGAATACAGACAAATACAGAACAGTGTAAGGATAGTGTTGATCCTAATTAAATGCTAAACGGTCCGTTTATGGTTTGCTTTCAATTGTTTTTCTCTAATGCTCATTTTTGACAATAGTCCAAATATAGTTTGCTCTCTACTCCAAATATGGTTTGCTTTCCATAAGTTTTACTTTGAGGTACGTACATCTGGTTGTCTTGATTTCATATAAGGATGATATATATTTAAACTCAGTCTACAGTTTTTAATTTGATTTCAGGTGTTACACAAGCATTGAGCAAACCAGAGAGTGAAAGCACAAATACAGTTATACATGTAGTATTATTGACAGTTGCCATCAATGGTGTAATAATCGTTGGTGTTATTGTTGTGATATGTATCCTTAAAAGACGTAGAAGCTGTAAAAGCAAGGCAAAAAATGAAGAAGCCACGGTGACCCAACAAGGCTCGACCGTAAGTAAGATAGTCGTAACTATATCTTTTGGTCTTGATATTTATAATGGCAGGATAGTCATCAGTTTACATAAAAAATATATTGTTAAAAACTTTATTGAGATTGGATACGTCGACGCACCAACATTTCAATGGACAAAAAATTAAACTACTCTGTATTTTTCTTAATAAAAATGATGTGTAGAATCGCGTTTTTCTAAACAACCCTAAGAAATTGCACATTTATTCCTCAAATTGTGTATTTTATTCATTTTAGGATAGTATCTACGGCAAAATAATGGACTCAGGTACTACTTCGGTGGAAAAACGATCCTGTCAATTCGATAAGCGAATGGGCCAGGGCAAGGTAAAGTACATACAGTTGAAGAGACACAGACAATACCTGGCCACTATGATTGTGCAATTTTGATGAGACGACCCTATTCGGTTTCTGGTATCTTAAATGGTTGATACGGTTTTCAGTCACACAAAAGTGCACACTACTAATAGGTACTGAACAGACACGGTATGACGACAATTTTTGTAAAACAACCACAAAGTTAAAATGGTATCTTATTTCACAATCCAAGCATAAATTGATGTCTATGTATCAGAGCATATTTCAAGTCTGTAGGTTTATCATAATTTTGCTAGTTCAAATATCAACTACGAAGGTTCGAATCCACCGTATGAAAGCACACTGTATTGAGTACAATTCGATGAAATACTTGTGTCTATTTTACCCGGTTGTTGCTTAAAATAAACTATTTCCTTTTGGCTTTCTTGTCCTAACGTAAACTTAATTTTTTTATGTAACATACTTGCTTATTTCTTCATGTAGGATACATCGGAAGACATTCAGCTTGATATAATCCATTCGCTTGATCTAGATACAATTGAACCTTTGCTCGAGAAGAGGGGACCTTTATCATTTGAATACTTTGAAATTGATTACAATCGCCTTAAATTCTATGATGATAGCAAGCTTGGTAAAGGAGAATTTGGTATTGTGCAGAAGGCTACCATACAGAACACTGATAACAATTCAGAGTATACTGAAGTAGCAGTTAAATGTCTGAAAGGTGTGTTCGCAATTTTCTTCCATCACATGATGATTAGAATGAACACGATTGGAACTAATTCAGGATAATTGGATTTTCATATTGTTCTAATTTCTAAAAAGGTGTTAGGTGCCCTATAGCTGAATGTTGCAATATTACAAATTATTCACAGAAAGAAGTGTATAACTAAAAAGAAAATTAGATGAGCTTACATTTGCAGATTAAACAATCAATACTTCATCATCCAATTGTCCCAAATTAGTTCCAATCGTATTAATGTTAAGATTTCAACAACGTTAACCGTTATCAAGCTTTTTTCGTAATGATCATTGACAGTTTTAAGTGTCACACAATTTCGTTTTTAGAGTAATTCGACATGTCAAGTTTCGGATAATATTAATTGGATAGACCACAAATGCTGTTATCTACTTTTTAAGCAACATGAAGATTTATACTAGATCGTTCCACATTGTTTAATGTCATTTTGCTTCAAAATTGTATCCAATAGTGAAGTAAGCATAATAATTCCAACCTTTAGATTAAGTGAATTAAAATGCAAATCTTACTTTTGATTTTTTTCCTATCCTATTTTTCACTCAGAAAAGTCGTCAAAAGAAAACGAAGAAGACTTTCTTCGAGAGATTAAAATAACAATATCTTTACAGTCACATCATCCAAACATAGTGAAAGTGGTAGGATGCTGTACTTACGGAGGTGTGTTATATTAAAAAGTGATTTTGCGAAATTATTGTTACATCATTAACTTAACTCTAAGGGGCGAAATTCTATTTAGTATCAAGCGTATTTAATAAAAAATACAACGTTACTGTGTATAGTGTGCTAAAAATTTAATTCTCTTTAGACATTCATATTAGAACTCACTTTTTAGCATAATTTGTATGATCGTCAATGTTTTTTTTCAAAGTTTTGTAAAGTATGTTATATTATTGCAGATTTCGATTCAGATTTTGAGATACCAATGATTAAGCACTGATAATGCATATACACACAAGGATGCGTGCAATAGCATCAAAGTATGCACACATACCTAAAGCCACTGACGTTAGTACACACATACACTCAGCCAATCGTCCGCTAATATCAAGCCATTAACTGGTTACTTAAATTAATGTCAAATCTTCATTTTAATACACAGATCCAAAGTGTCTTGTTCTCGAATTGGCACCATTTGGCAACGTGCAAGATTATCTGTTGTTGAACCGATCAAGTACAATATATGAAAATGTGCATCCAAACAGTAAAGATCTCACCATCCTTAACCTTATAAACTTCGCATGGCAAATTGCTAAAGGAATGAGTTTCATTGCTTCGAAAAGGGTAAAGTTCATCGAAGCTTTTTGTCCACTTCGATGTCGTTTTATCTTTCTTTTTGCAATTATAATCTTTGAAAGAATGTAACATTCAATAGCCGCCATTTTAATTGAGATTGAAACTAAGTTGCGAACAGCCAGTAAGCAGAAGAGAAAATGGTCTGTGTATAAAAACGTCATTCTGGGCATAATATAGTACTACAAAAAATCGTGTAATGTGATATGTTTCATTGTTATGCTACAATATTTCAGTATAATTGATAATCACAAACATAAAGATAAGACGTCGCTCACTAATAATATCTTAAAATAAAATTGAAAAACTAAATTCAATTTCGATAAGGTATTTTCACTAGGGGAAGAAAGCGTATTTATCCCTGTCGATGTATTATCCAGGCAGTTCTTCTATGTGATTTTGATAAACATATCATAGTGTAACTTCTTCGCCTTGTCAGCAACAATCATTATTTTTCACAGAGGCAACATTCTACCCTCTCCCTATGGGGAGATACGAACGGGAAAGCTTGTAATCTTAGGGACTAGGAAGAACTACTGGATCAGACATGAACAATACAAATAGATCTAGCAAGAAGAGGTGGCTCCCTCTTCTATTATGCCCGGTCCTTTTTATTTCCGGAGGCTCGATCACGATATCAGTGGTCAGATCCTTGATGAATTCTGATATATGCTACAGGCTCGCCTTGATCTATTCCTATCGCAGGAAAAATACTAGCTCTTAGCGGGTGCCATAGAGACGAAGCAGTTCTACGTACACTTTTGGCAAACTATAGGATTTCTTTAGGCAGCTAGGCAGTCTGTAGGCTACAATACCATTATTTCCTCGCTTCTTGGTGTATACACGACATCATGGATATGCGAGTTCACAAAAGCGGCAGGCAAAGCTTAGCATAATATGAATGGCGTCTGGTAGACCAATATGGTATCTCTTGAAAGCAGAACAGCACATCCTTGAAGAAGATGACAGTATATTGTTCGCCAAGGTCCCAGTCTTGCCTGTTATTGCCAGGGATACCAAGTACCTGTTCGGGCAGGACCGCCACATATGCATTGCGATCGTACATGCTATTGCCATTTTGGGCAATGATCAAGGGCAGCAACAGCCGAGATATAGTCGAGAAGATAGAGGGGGAAACGGACAACTTTGCAAAGTGGTTGCATCTTGTCCAAGTGACTTCAGCAGGATAAAAACTACTAAAAACTAATACTTTTCAAAAGACTTGCCAAAGACACTTGTCCATTTTCTTCAACTACACTTGGCCGATACATAGCAAGTCGGGCTTACCAAGCTTTAGGCTCTAGTTGGCTACTAGCTAGCAATGACAATAGCTACCAATCAAGGTTACAGTAGTCTACTAGCTGCCAATTGTGTCTGCTAAAATACCTGAGGCTCTGGTGGTCTGCTAGCTTTTAATAGCAATGGCGACCAACCAAGGCTCTTGTGGAAGACTAGCGTGCAATGTAAACAGTGAACAACTGACCAATCCTGTCTTTTTTTTGTTTTTCGTAGTCCTTGCCCTTCTGATGTTGCACACTACGGTGGTGGCTGTTTCTTCCTCACAAATCTACTCCAACCCTCCTTTCAAGAAATGTGCCATGTAGGGGGGTTCCTTCTCCTGTCCGCTTGCCCTCTGCATTAAGTGGGTAGAGAAAGAGAGTCGTGCTCTGCGTCCCTCTGTACACGGTCTCTACTTAGGCGCATAGTCCCCATGAGGAGGGCCTTGGTGCTGTGCTTCCACATCTTGGCAGACAACCCCCTCTTCTTCCCCCCCCCTTCTCCACAATGATTATCCTCCGTAGGGTCTCAATCTCATATGTAAGGGGGGGGGGGGGCTTCTACGATACAGAGTAGAACCAATGGATCTCTTTCCCTTCTCCCTTCTCTGTTGCTAAATGCCTCAGTCTAGCCCATCTCAAGGCATGTCTGAGTTTTGTCGCTTGCTGGCAGGCAGTAGAGGTTGTGATTGTTTTTCTGTAGGCCCTTTCGCTGGAAGTCCCCACATGTAGCCCCGGGACCATGGCCAGCCCTTTAGCCATCCGATAGCTTTGCACCGTTGCAATGTCTGGCCTCTTTGGGGGAAGAAGAAGCTGCAGCGTGACCCGAATGTCTCGCAGCTCCCATCTGTGTGCTTGCCGGTGAAACCTCACGACCGCATCTGCTTGCTGGCGATGTATCCAAACGTTTTGGCTGGGCTACACATTGCCCCTTCTACCATGCCTCTGCCAGTCTCTCATACCTCCTTGATGTCTTTTTGCACGTTGGCGCACCTTCAAAGGTATTCTAGTTCTTGCTGGTGTCTCTTTCTTGATTCCGCATCGAGGCGGACCCTTCATTTACATAGGTCCCAAGCCATCTCTTCTCAGTCATTGCTGGCCAGGATGTCGGCGATCTCTCCCAGACATTCCTCTCAGTTGGTTCTGAAGAGCGCAGATACCTGCATTTGGTGGGTACCTCTAATAGGTGGTAGATAGACTTCTCGACACCTAGACATTTTTGTTTGTCTCCATCCATCGTGGATGACAGTTATGTTGACTTCTTGCCTTGGGCCAGGAATGTGTCCACATCGATGGTTTGGTGTGGCATCACAGGGCCCCGATAATGTCTCCAGCGCTATCGCCAAGATGTCCAGCCGGAACATTGAACAAATATTTGCAAAGCTGCCAACGGAAATCTTGTAGATGGACGAAAGTGTAGAACGGCTTTGCATCTTTCACACCCAGCAAGAGCTTGTATTCGTTTTGGAATAGGGACAGGTAAGACCCAGCCTGTAGTTTGAAAATCGTCAAGAATCTCGCCTTTGGTTTCCTGCTCAAGCTTCCAGAAGGAAATTGGAGGGGGCATGATTGAAGAGGAGGCCACCTCTTTTTGCCGGAATTTTTTTGTATCATGCGTGTCTGATCCCATAGTTTCTCCTTGCCTTCTTGTAGGCCAAGGATGGAATATTGCTCCTTCTTAGTATGGTTCTCCTATCGACGGATTTGTTCCTACTGATGTGTTCTCATTTCTCTTATTTAGTGTACCCTTTCGTATTTGTGCTCAGGGGCTTTTTTGTTTTACGTTCTGGAATGGGGAAGTGCCCTGGACTGGTAATACTCCTCAGTTGGTGGTGAATGGTATAATTTAATTCCCCCAATGTTGGTTATATAGGGTAGACGTTAAGCCCCTGGAAAATACTGAAATGGTGTTGGGGGTCTACTTGTGGTATAGAGGCTTAGAGAGGGGTTTTCTCACGCAAATCCTAAAAGTGGTAGTCTGTTTACCACTTAGGTGATATGCATTTAATTTTTCATTGTAAAGCAGACTTTGTAAAGATTTCCACTCGACGTGTCATGCGCCATAAGCAGTTTCCTCCATCGCATCGAACGACATATCTAACTTACCAATACTGTTGTTAGGAAATATATTCATGTATTACATCATTATTACTACAGTCACTTACTATAGATACTCAGATAGCATTCCTTCTAAGATAAAGTTTTGAGGCATTGCTTCCTATCACTGTTTATTTTATCAACCAGAGAGTCCATCTGCTAAGACAATATGTATAATCCATCATGTGCCTTTATCGTGACTCATAGACACTTTTCCCGCCAAAGGTGCTCTATCTACGGGAACCTCTCCTTCCCAATAAGAGACATTTCTACCCACAAAAGAGACACTTCATGTCACTGGATTCTATGCACGGTCTCTCTCCCAAGTGTTTTGCTTCACTGTATTGGCCACTGTCTATTATTACTATAGAATAAAGTAGTCATTTACAGTATTAGACGACTTCGTCTTCCGACTGCTTTCTCAGACCTGGTCATATTCCACACACATGTTTGCCAAAATATTTCATGTCCTTGACAAACTATCTCACGTGTAATATTGTAGTCATTTTATTATCCGTTCGGTTACAGTACATTCATGGTGACCTCGCAGCCAGAAATGTTCTTCTTGGAGCCAACATGTGTTGCAAAATAAATGACTTTGGCTTTGCCCAAGATGTCAGTACTATTTCAGAGTACCACCATCAAGTAAAGGTAGCGCTAAAATATGTTTTTTGGGATATCTATGTTCTTTCAATTATTGCTATGATAACTATGTTTTAATAACAGTAAAATTTGTAGGGTGTGTCGATTTCTTATACGGTAACATCTAGGTTTCATTGTTTTTAGAGCCGTTTACCCATAAGATGGATGGCGATAGAATCATTAGTATATTCAACATACTCAACAAAGAGTGATGTTTGGTCTTATGGCGTTCTTTTGTGGGAGATAATTACATTAGGTAAGTGGGTTATCCATTATCATTAAGCAAATTGAACATATTGCAAATCTTGGCAAAAAAAACACTTAGAGGTTATTACCAAATATTGCCTCCTTCTTTGTTTTATTAGCATGCGTTAGACACGACACGTCACCAAGCTTTTATTGTCGAAAGCTTATACAGTCGTCAAAAACTCCACTACATCAGGCATATGTTTATTTCCCTGGAGACCGGCTGGTTTAAAAATATTAAGTAGTCCTGTCTGTTGATAATCTGTGAAATTTTCGTAACGATAGCCATTGAAAGATGAATACATTGTAAGATGTTTCGGTGTTGAACACTTTCAAACCATATCCCTTGTATCAATTTATAATTGTTTTAGGGACTGGTCAGTTTCTTCAGCCTTGGGGGGGGCGGTGGATTCATGGGGGGGGGGGTCACCCTGTTTTTGACTTTGGTGATGGGGGGTCACCTTGTTTTTGAAATGCCCAATAGGGGGGGTCAGTGTGTTTTTGAATTTTGACACAGGCTCATCATTGCCTAAAATGCTAGTGTCAGCCACAAATTTCATTATTCAGTTGTATTTTTCGGCGTGCCCTTCGGGCGCGTAACTTTAACAATCAGTCATATTTTTCAGCACACCCAACTTTAACATATCTAGCATACATACATCAGAGCTATCTGTATGTTCAATATTTTTCAGCGTGCTCTTCAAGCTCATTACTTATATATATATCAGACATTTTTCAGCATGCCGTTCAGGTGCATGACTTTAATATACAAGGCATATATATCAGAGATATCAGGATGTTTCATATTTTTCGGCGCGCCCTTC
>LD343696.1:533039-554376 GCA_001465055.1 Ptychodera flava | reverse complement strand
CCACCCCCCGGCCAAAGAAACTGACCAGTCCCTTAGTGTCGCCTCATATAAATGCTGATGTAAGTACGTTCTTTTTTCATTAAAGTCTAGCAGAGCACATTTTAAAAACTGTCTGAGCTCGAGGTATTATTGTGTAAATAATTGTGTAACATAAGAATAACTGTTATCAAACTGTTGGACTTCACTGATAGTAGTACGTTTGAAAAGTCTCAGGCATACAAGTTTTATAAAGCAGAACCTGATGTGACCTGTTTTTGCCGTCATCGCCATGAGCAAATATCAGTGCAGCGCAAGCATCCCTAGCATCAGTTTGAAATGATGCCAAGGTTACTTGAAGCCAGTCAATCTGGACCCAGTTAGCTGTGATTGACGGCGTTACCAAATAGCTGAAACAAATGTTCACTTGTAGCTCTCATCAAAGTTCTTATCCAAGTTCATTGTTATTCATATGGGAAATAGGGAATGTTACAAGGCTGGGGAATTGAGTTATTTCCGGCGATCGTATTAATGAGATGGTTATCACTACGCTTTAGATTAATTAAATGATTTGTATGGTAGATACGGAGATGTTGTATCAAAATATGACCTGTCTGCTTCTCAAATGATGAGTGACAGCATACCAAATTTTGACTCACAAAAATAATTTGTTGAATTCACCAAATAACAATAAATTTGTCGCTTTGAGTCAATTTTGACGGGTGCGGCTAGCTGGCAGGGTACGCTTACCCATTCCGGATACCTGGTACCACCACTATTTCGTTGTTCAAGATGACCCCATTGCCTTTGTCATCATCTATATGTTCCTTGGACCTGGTAATTTTCATAGTTACCTTGAATGATAATGATTATTGGACCTGATTTGATGTCTATTGTATTGAAAAATATAGTGCCCTTTGTGAATCTAGTGTCCTTCGTTGTCACACTGGTTGCATGAACGATAAAGTGTTATTGTAGTGCATCTAATTGCATCTAATAGGGAATATCATTTTTTTTATTTTCATAGGTTCTACTCCATACGCAAACATGAAAGGCACACAAATCATTCGTAAGTTAAGAGAAAGGTATAGGCTCCCGAAGCCAGAGCACTGCAGTATTGAATTGTGAGTTGTTACTGAAAAATGATATTCTTATTTTATTTAAGGGACAGGACAGAAATTACAGGTGGTTAGGACCGGTATTTTTGCGGCAATCTTTTTCTTGCAAGCAATTCTTAAAAGTAATGAAATTTCACGCATGCCTTTTTGGAGGGTTGTCATTTTATGCACAACTATGGCAACTATAAGAAAGCAAGATGGGGTCCATACATTCGAATCAATTGGGCAAACTATTAACAATTTTCTCCTACAAAACAAGCAATATCTGTACATTTATATATGTTTAATAATTTATGTATATGTATATAATGAAGTGTGAAGTAAAAAAGTACATGTGTGTACAAGAAATGTGACTTTTGGACTTCATCAAAATTATTGATAACTATCAATGGTAGAGTATGAGAAAACTATGGACATTTTTTTCGGATATAAAACTAACAATATATTTGCATTTATAGATGTTTGATAAATGATGTAAATCTCTTTGGTAATAAAGAGTGGTTACAAGTACTTATTGGTACAAGAAATTTGACTTTGAAATTTCACCAAAAAATGTTGGTACATTTTACATGAAGGCCCATGAGAAAACGATACATATTTTTTCCAAAAAAAAACTGGCAAAATCTATGCAATTACAGACATTAGGTAATTGCCATAAATATACTTGATAAGAATAGTTTGGTTACAAGTGTATATGTGTGCAAGAATTTTTTTTTTTGTAATTTCACCGAAATGTTAATTCACTAAACATTGTAGTCTATGAGGAAACTAAGAATATGTTTTTCCAAATACAAAACTAGCCAAAGGATATTGGAATTTCCCCCAAGTGAATATTTTTAAAGGTTAAAAAGTATTCTTTGATTCAAACCTCAAATGAGAAAGCATATATCAATTAATTAATTACTGACTGTGACTTGCAGGGCTAGGGTTAAACTTTTTTGTGCCTGAAAATTAAGGCAGGTCACTGTTTTTCTCGCAAATGCTTTTGAAGGTCACTATTTTTCGTTCAGCGTCAAAAAAAAAAAACTTCCACCCCCTGCCACTGTAATTTCCCTTCAGTCCCTAAACGATCGAGAAAATCCCATCACTCCATTATGCGAATTAATAATTATTCGCTGAATGATATTTTCAAATTAAACCCTATCTAATGTTCGAAAATGTACCTGTAAACAATTTACACAAAAGGCCGCCTTATTACTTACATGGGTACTCATGTTCATTATTTGTTAGTGCAAGCATTATCTGATCATCATTTTGTAGTCCTACAATCATCAAAAGGACACCGTCCTTTGCTTTAAATACAGTAAAACTCACAACGTACAGTACCCATTGACCTAGCAAAAGCACCACAGGTAAAATTGACTCAGACCCGTCATGAAATCACTCGCCTTCACCTACTCGCACTCGCACATGGCACAAGAACCTGGCAAAGTAATCCATTCATCGCTTTACTGGGCATCAGGCATACCCAGGGACATTTATGTTCTGTGGAGCTTTCAACCCAGGTTAGAAACTACAGAAAACGTTCTGCTCCCAGTCATCTAGCAAAGAAGTGACGGTCAAAACCGCTCGACCATATCCCCGCTATCAAAAAGAGTGGGTCAATAGCCGAGATCAGTTGTTGCAATTTTCTGATTGCGACCCCTCCTCACGCTGTAGAGTTCATGGAAGCACTAGCACGAGATGCTGTAAACTTAGATATCGCCTAATGTGTAAAAGTTTTTCCCATGAATGTAGTTACACATGATGATTCCGAACGTAAAAGAGGGAGAGGTAGTTCAAGTTTCGTCCGGTTGTGAAAGCATTGAACAAAACTAGAAAGACAAGCAAGTGTGGTGCCATTCCATGAAAAACTGTTCTTTCTTGTTCAGCAATTTCTTTCGGCTACTTTCTCATTTTATAAATGTAAAACATGTTATTTTGTTAAATATATACAAAAAGAAAGGCTAAGCGAAGAAGACATGTTTATATAGTGTCGATGTTTTGTATAGTTATCTCATCATGCAGAACTGTTGGAAACAGCGACCCGAGGCAAGACCAACGTTTTCTGATATCTGTGTAGAAGTCGGGAAGCTAGCTAATAACACAACCAAGGTAGAGATTAACTTTTAGATTACCATGACAAACGTAATAAAATATTTTTAATCGCAAGTATTATGTAAAGGTATTATTTTTTTTTCGTATATTACATCTTTTGAGAATAAAACGATCATCTCTCTTTATTTCTAGTATTACCCAATGAACAACTCGATATGTCCCATAATCTATATAAGGTGGACGCTACAAAACCCTAGTTTTACAGTTGTTACAATGCCGTCATTCAAAACACGTCCAATTTACGGATCTATGCTTTGCATTACCCTTTAAATTTCAACACATCTGAATAAGTTGTATCATATACAGTCGATTATGACTATGCAACACAAGCACTAATAATACTTTCTTCAATTTAGAAAAAAAACCATTAACATGATCTTTTTTCATTTCAGAAACATTTGGACTTCGACGAATTCGATGTAAATCAGTATGTAAACATTCCCCGGGAGAAGTGTCCTCCGGACGAAAAAATCTAGAGCGTACAGAACTAGCAGCACAAGAAGATGTCTAAATATGCTATATCACGCATACAACAAGGATACTAAACAACGTATCAATTATCAAATTCAGCTACGGATGAAATAATTGCACGACTTTTAGATCATGTAGAACTTGCATTTCTAAGTATCTGTAACTTTTTTCTTTTAAATATTCCTTTAAATTCGTACTGTTCCTAATAGTTCATTATATATGACATAAACTATCGTTTTATAAGTATTCAAATTTTAAACATGATTTGCTTTGTTCAATAGTTACAAAAAGCGTTAGTATTGAATAATTAAAAAACGATCCGAAACCACGCAAATTTTTTGAAGATAGTAAAACTCATTGAAAGTATTTTGGAATAAAGCACTTTAAAGTTAACTTGTCAGTGTTGTCCTCTCCCTTTTCTGTGCAATGTCATTCTGGTCTCTCCTTCGTTCTCTCCTTCTTCAACATTATAAAGCAAAACAAGTCCCGAAAACTGCACATACAAGGAGCAATAGAAAACTGAAATATTTCTCCGGGATAATTGTCAAACTACGCTTTAAGAAAAATATCGATTCTTAGTTAGATGTCACATCCATTTAAGAGCACAAATTCCAATATCTCCTTTATGCGCCGAAATTCGCAAAAAAAAATCACGACAAAGAGCGTCAATAGTTTTATTAATCTCGTGTTTACTTTATACTCGTTCCTTTGGTATTTTTAATTTGGTATAAAAGCGTGTTGAAACACACATTCTCGATTTCCATCATTCGAGGTTGAAATGCTGTATTTACCATAGGAGATTACCTTCTAATCTGTGTAAATTTTCAGTAAGATTGTGTTATGGAGTTTTGAGAGTTAGAAGAGACAAATGAAAAATCAAAGCCGTAACGGAGAAAACATATGCAGTTTACATAACCTATATATTTTCATAATTTTTTCACACAGTTCTATTTTATCTAGTACATGCCCTTAGAAAAAATATATAATATTAGTATTTCTTTTTACACTCTTTGTATGGCTGTTTGTGTTTCAAAGACTTAATTACGATGCCAGAAGGAATAAAGGACAGGTTTCATATATTTCAAAAGAGCAACTGTTTCAAGTAAGTTATTGTTTCTTTTTTATGTTGCTGTATCTTAATCTCGGCGGCCCTTTCAACACACAAAGAAGTATTGTTAGTGCGTCTGTTTGTACCGAAATACGGCAGATGCGCGTTAAAACAGCTTGATCTTTTTTTATTAAATTGGTCAGTTGTTAGAATACATTACACCCGACACAACCTCCCCTAAATCCGGCAGGATTTGTTTTGTCACGGGTTTAGCTATCACTAACAGCAGCAATACTCGCATTTTATCTTAAGGACTGCTCGTCTCAGTGATTTCAAGGAGCAGTGCAAACTGCTATAGTTCAGTGCGGGAGTATATCGAAAGAGGTATTACATTAGTCTAACAATTATTGTTGCCTATTTACTAAAATTCAACTTTTTTCGGGAATGCCAAATAACGTTACACTATCACTAAAAGGTGACGACGAGATTGAGATAACGCACAATCCTTAATATTCTAACAACTTTATACGGTGGCATAAAGAGAACTACAACTGCACAGATATATTCTCTGGTTGGTCTACACAGAGTTTCATCTCAGAAAAAATATTTTTGTCCGATGATATGATTGCACTCAATTTTTTCATATTTATACGGTTAATGCATCTCTCAAAGAAGTGCCAGCAAACTCAACAAGCAAACTGCAAGCATCTGTACGAGCATATTCTAAATCAAGGTTTCAGAATCCCACAATCCTACGTTGTACTGGTTGACAGACTTTGCATCAATGCTGTCTACCTGCCAACTTTGTTAATGTATTCTCCAAGGGATACGTTCACTGGACTAAACAACGTATATTGTCGAGTCTTGAATTTAGTTTTGAGAAAAATAAAATATTTAATAGGCTGTTCATAAAGTCTTTATTTAATTACAGATTTTAATCCAAGATTTGTTTCTATTGGATTCTAAACCGGTTTACAGGGACTTTTTATCTAGACTTTATGGTTTTCGATTCGCTTAATCCTGTAAACCGGCCACGGTGCATTCGTTTTTGTTGTGAGCAAGAAATTTGTAACCTTTAATAACAGCAAGATCATAAACTACAGCACTTTACTGGAACAACAGAAGGTATTGAAGGAGTATAAGATTTTTCAGGGATGACTTTGGTCAACGTCTGAATTGATTGACAATATAAATGTCACTCACAAAATAGTGTTTGGATTACATAGTATCAGTCGTAATGCGTGCATTTACTTGGTAGCGAACTGGGACGTGGTGTAACACTAAAGAAGGAAGCTGTGTCCCAAGAGTGTTCAAGTTGATACTGCGTGTTGTGCCACGCATGACAGGATAAAGATAAATGTTATTTGGGACCTCGCAATAGTTCACTCCTGTGTGAAGTTTACATGAAAAAACATTTTATATAGATATCGAATCATTTACAAATTTGAAAAAACCTACATCGACTATAGTTATACATTGCGTAGCCTAGCGTACCTGTGGATAATTTCATTCATGTAACCAGTAACAGAAAACCCTGTAATGTTTAGGTTAGATACGCTCACAGCTGAAATATTCCATTTAATTCGTCAAAGTCTTCCATAACAGTGTTTATTAACCGAAACAACGAGATAGATTAAACATTTTCTTTACGTCTGCAACAGAGGTATTTTACTATGAATTCCTGCTTGGTAGCCAATACAAACAAAACAAAAAATTGCAACATTGTTAATATACATTGGTGGATCATTTTGTTTCAGTATTAAAGGGAAAAAAATAGAGCAATGAATTTTCCAAGATGGTGTGCTGTACAGCAGTACTGTCAAAGCTGTAAAACAATGGTAGCAGTGTATTCGGACATCGCCAGGAGAAGGAAATGTGCTGCCTGTAATAACTGCCAGCTTTTAATCTACACCTCTTGTACATTCGTTTGCTACTGGGTGCTACGACTGTACAACGGCTCCTAAAAACCGATTTTTTTAAAACGGGTAGGATTTGTTTGGTAACGGGGTTTAGCTATCACTAACAGCGGCAGTACTCGCATTTTAATCTTTAGGTCTGTTTGTCACAGTGATTTCAACGAGCAGTGCCAACTGTTATAGTTCAATGCGGGATCATATTGAAAGAGGTATTACATCAGTCTCACGATTGTTTCCAGCTATTCACTAAAGTTCAACTTTTTCGGGAATTCCAAATAACATTACACTATAAAAACAAAGTGACGACGAGACTGAGATGACGAAACATCTTTAATATTAGCACTAATTCTTCTACCAACTTAATACGGTGACATTAAAAGAAACTGCAACTACACAGACATATTTTCTGGTTGGTCTAGACAGAGTTTTATCTCAAAAAAATTGTACGATGATATGATAGCATTCAATGTTTTTTTTTTTTATTTACGGTTAATATATCCCTCAAGGAAGTGCAAGCAAACTATACAAACTAGCAGATTCCAGATCAAGGTTTCAGAATCCCACAATCCTACGTTGTATTGATTGACAGATTTGGCATAAGTTTGAATAGTAATTTGTCTACCTGCCAACTTTGATGTATTCTTCAAGGGATACGTTCACTGGACTGAACTACCTATATTGTCGGGTCTTGATTTTGTCCTAAGAAAAGTAATTAAATATTAAATAAGCTCTTCATAAACAATATTAATTAAAATTACAGATTCTAATTCAAGATTTCAGGTTTATTTGTTTCTTAACCCATTTAAAATAAAGGACAGGAACTTTTTATCCAGACTTTATGTGTGTCAGTTCGTTAAATCATCTAAATCTACTACGCTTATTGTGGTGAGCAAGCAATATTTCAACTGTGAAAACAGTCAGCTCATAAACTGCAGAGTTTTATAGGAGCAGTATGAGATGTCAGTGTAGTAACAGAATTTCAGTGTTGACTTAGAACAACGTCTGAAATGCTTGACAACACTCTAAAAATGTAATTCACAATGTAGCATTGAAATCACCACTGTATCAGTCGCAATAGGTGCATTCATCAGGCATGTGCAACGCGCTGAAACATGCCATACGGCGAACGAGTGAAGCTTATTTTGTCCTTGCACGTTGATAATGCGTGTCGTGCCATGCATCCCCAACGGCGAATAAGGATCGATGCCTTTTGTGACCTCGCATTATTTTACAGTTACATGACGATTAAAAGAATATAAATGTATAGAAATCAGGCCATTGAACAAAAACTACGTCGACTAGAGTTATACATTTTATAGGCTGACATACATGTGGACATTTTCAATCACGTAACTGGCACCAATCCTTCAATGACATGAAAGATAAGCTTACAGCTTAAATATTTCATTTGATTTGGCGAAGTCGTCGATAAATATGTTTGTTTACCAGACTACCAGATTAATAAAAACAATTAGTCACGTCTAAATTTACGACAAATGTATTTTACTAGAAATACTTCATGGGAGTAAATTCCGACACAATCGTTTTTATTATTGATACAAAACCTTGTTGGAATATTTATAAGAGCAAATTTGAAAACAAAATGATCACAGTGTTGAACTGGTAATTAAGAGGCACATATGTTTTGTATGCCAAGGGCAAATAAAGCTTGAACGCAAACCAATAAACTATTTGCATTTGATTTCCAAGAATCGTATTAAACGTCAACAGGGGCATTAAAAACTTCATTTCGGGAAAAATACTTAAGGTATAGTGCTGCACTTTCTAGCAATTGCTATTTAGCTGATGTGCTATGAAACGTATGAAACCAATCGAATTTTCATAACAATGATATTAAGTCAGTAAATGTTTGGAATATACACTATTAAAATGGGCGCGGTCCAGTTGTAGAGGTAGGATTTGCGATCCAATTTTCAAGACACGCATGCATATGAATAGCAATTGTCGTTATTGACTTTTCGATCGCGTCATATTTGTCTAGCTAAAGATAAATCGGTTGGGCTGAACATCGGCTATTGTTCGATCTTGCTTGTTTGTTACAAATAAAGCAATTTGATCTTATGAAAAATTCAAGATTGTAAACTTCATGAGTGAATCACTTTGTTTCCGTTTCAAAGAAAGACAAAAATATAAAAAACATGTTTCCAAGATTAGCGTGTTGCAATGCAGTACGGTCAAAGCGGTAAAACAACGGTAGCAGTGCATTCGCACTTCGTCAGGAGTAAGAAATATGCTGCCAATAACAACTGGCAGCTTATAAGCTATAAATGTTGTACACGTATGTGCTACTGGTCTTTCTATTTATTAGACTATGTTAAATTTATTGGCAACCATTGTATGGAAAAAAATCGAACAACAATGAGAGAATGGTACTATTTGCACCAGAGTTTAATTAAATGGAAGTATAGGACAACTGAATAAATAAAGCTCAGTATTTGTTTCAAGAAAACTACAAAAATAGTTGAAGGCGGTGATCGTCCCGTCTACGACTTTCTTGATGACAAACATTGCTTCTCCTCAGGAATTGGCGATAAATGTCGAGAAAATATGAGATTCATTTAGCATTCGGATGATGTTGAGAGCTGTTGCTATAAATTTGTCATAGTGAAAACATTCAGTTTCAACAGGTTTTAGAAAAAAAAATAGCAAATATTGAAAATGGTACATCTACATGTCTATCTTACGTTTTCCAAAACCAGTGTATCAACATTCCAGCCTGATTAATGTGTTGTTAAGCATTCGAACAAGCGTACATAAGCTTATTGTCAGGATAACGAAATATATAGCTTAATTTGACTGCCAACTCATGACCTACGGATGTATGGTGCTGGAGAATACAGTCGCATATGGAATTTTTCATTGATTAGTTTAAAGGGTTACCAGGACACGCAACAATTGTTTATTAGTGCAAAAGCTCACATCTTGAATGCTGTATCAGATTTTACGAAGTGGACAACCAATGTTTAATTGCCGGACTCATAGATACATTAAAACATTTTTGTCTAATCTCTGACAAAGGTGTTTTAATTGGAACACCTGGTGGGAATACCTATCAACACAATTATTCCACTATTGTTATATAGCAGCTTTGAATAGTACACAATGACAATTATGCAAAAAACGCCTAAGTATTGATCCGGGTAAAAGGAAGGACAAAGCTTGGTTCCATGTCGATCATGATCAATTATTTGCACTAGATTTAGAGGTATCTAATTAAATACCTACATAATGAGTAAACCCGTTTTCTTTTCATGAAAACAAAACAATATTTAAGCTGCAATGTTACGTCCTCTGTATTCAACATTGACTAGCCATTGAGCTTAAATCATAATATTTCAAGAACGCCGTAGAGAACCAGTCGGTTATTTGTATTTCACTGATATATCATAAAATAAAAGTGCTCACTAAGCGTTGCCAGTAGATTTTGTTTTGTCTGATGATCAAATTGTCTGTATTCAAACATTCATTACTTTACTGTTATGCAACTATTCCATACATGATAATACTTCGATAAGGATCATGTCTTGCTCTGAGATGAACGTGCATTATAAATGCCTAGCATTTCGGTGTTCTTTACCTCCGTAGGATCTCCTCGCAGTGTCTTTCACGTTACTCTAAATTCCTTCATCCCGTCTTATTGTTATAAAGAACAACTTATCTCCATGCCTTGGAGCGGTACACAACTACCGATATTTATAGCGCCCTCATTCCAAACTTTATGACATTACAATCTGTTAAGCATGATTGGTGACCGCTAAACTGTGTCTACCGCGTTATACTGCATACAGTGCCAAAATGTTTATTTAGCTTGTGGTTGACGCCGAAAGGCGTTACAAAAATCTATCGATGAAATTTCACACATTTATACAGGACTAGTAGTAATTTCCACGCTCTTTGAGCTCTGTACTATCATAGTACAGTAGCGTCCTTGTCTGTAAAAGACCAGATTTTCAAATTCTGATCAGTATATAGGACGCCGTTTGTAACGCACAGTATCCAACTGTTGTCTTAATATTGCTACATATTTGGAACCTTTATTGCTCGTATAATGCCTGTAAAAATCCTTCAGTCCATTCAATAGGCACTCGCATCAAAGAGGGGTCTGCCTCGTCTATCGGTAGTAAACTTGATAAGAAAGCCTATACCTTACAATTCTGGAGGCGTTTGTCATATGAAAATGCTATCAATAAAGACAGGGCGGAAAGTACCAATCAACACAGTTCTGGATTACTAGAGTCGGGACAAATATCAAGTAAAATTTTTTTTCACTTATCGACTTTTGGTAACAATTTATTGATCAGCAGATTGGGGTAACAATTTATTTATCAGCAGACTCACCAAAATTTGGCATCCTTTAAGACGATATTTCGGTAATTGAATAGTTGATCAAACAATGTCAGTCGCCTTAGACAACAGCAAATAGTAGAGGGCGCCATAAACAGAAAACGGTTGAAGCCTTCAAGCGTGTCGAATTTTCATTTAAAAAAGTAGTGGCGTCCGATTTAACATAATTGAGCCGCTGTATTCTAAGGGAAATAAGTCGACTTGGTTTACGGACAAGCGGATTTTGCCTGGACTTGTCTATTTGCTCGGCATTTATTGAAACTATTAATTGAAATTATAGATTTTATCTGAATGCGCACCGTACTCTGTTTCACCTTTCTGTGTAACAAGGTATACTAGGCTCATATCCAAATAAAATGTGTCTCAAAGCAATACAGTAAATCCTATAAAACTACGGCAGTGGTGCATTCTCTTATCGTCATGAGCAAAGAATTTGAAACTTGTAATAACAGGCAGCTCACAAAGAAGACGTTCTTTACAGCATCAATAGACGTTCTGTGTGAGAAGTATTAGCTTTTTCATTGATCAGCCTGAATTGTTGGCCACTGTTGTTGGCATCAATACATGGTTGGTATCTGCAAATTCCAAACAACCTCGACAAAACTTAACAACGTTAACACTGTACATGTTCACTTAAAACATTGTATTCTGAACTCCAGTGTAGGAGTAATAACATGTACGATAATGTAAGCTATTTTATTATTTAATCTTTCGAAAATATAATATTGCATAATCCCGAGCACGTTGATATTATGTATACATCTTGTATGGCTAGATTAAGGTATATATCAAGATGATATCAGTCTAGACCTTGCGTTAGTGCACAATGTCAGGTTATTAAAAATGTGTGGCACATAAGGAATTTTTTCATTTACCTAATCACCGGCACCACCAGGAAACACTGAAATGTTTAATATTATATAAAACTTACAGCCTAAGCGCTTCATCGGATTATACAAATCATCAATGTGTATTTGCTTGACAACTTGGTAGACAAAATATTTTTGCATCTAAAACAAAGATACTTTATTGAAAACACCTGGTGGGAAATATGTTTCAATATTACCATTCTTCGATTGTTATTAGGCATTGTTTTGAGTATCGCCATGGTTATTATAAAAACAGTGTTACAGAGTTGGTCCGGTGATTATGAGTTACCAATTTTAACACTGATGCACATGTGGAGAACGTTTAAGTCTGTACGCAAGGTGGTCGGTATTTACATCATATTTTTGTTGTATGCGATGTTAAATGGACGGTATCAGTTAAGCCCGTATGAGGAGCGGCAAAAGAATACGTCTGAAAAAATGCTGCGCCCTCCATCTTCCTTTCTTCATGAAGAATGCATAAAGAAAAGACAAAGGGTACAATAATTGTGTAATTCCCATGACACGTGCATTTGTATGCCTTTCTTAGTCGACTACAAGCTATTTTGCTGCATATGTAGTAAATGCAGTGGTTTTGGGAAAGTAGAGAGCATCAGTAACATAAGCAACATGTGCAAAAAAAGTCCATTGAGGGCGCTACTAATATCGGTAATGCAGGGTTTGTAACTTTTCGTGTCGATAAGATTTTCGTATAAAATAATAGGACGGTGTTGAAAAAATTAGGTATATGAGACAAAACTGCAATGGGATTTAGTCTGGTTTATGCAGGTAAAAATAAAATCAAAATGCTAGGTATTTATCTCAGGTGTACTACAGCTAGTCTGAGAAGATCCTAATCAAGGTGTGAAGTATTTTACCATTATGTATTATACTAATGAATATCTCACTTCAGAAATGTTGATTATCAGACCGGAAGGAGATCTACAGGCCACGCTTTGCATAAATTTCTATTTTATTACCTAATACAGTAAAGAATAAAATCATTTGCGAGGGATCTACGATTTTCAGTCACTTTGTCATTCCTGGGCTGCGTTCGATTATGATCCTCGGGGAGCCCTAAGTGACGTCATGATGTTATCATGGGGCTCCCCGGGGAAGTGGGAAAATCGAACGTTACCGGGGAAACAAAATTGTCAGACGACAACAACAATACACCCGGAAATCAAAGATTTCACCACAGAATAGCTATATTTTTGCTTGTTCATTTTCATCAACTCCACCATGTCACGTCAATTGTTTTGATTTACTGTACCAACCAATAGGGCGGTTTTTCTCCATGAGCACTGGTGTTGTCTGTTTGTCGTCCGCCATATTTGTTATGCAGAGCTCCGCACTTCCCCGACTCGACGAGCAGGGGCGGTGAAATCTACCCCGAGGTACCCCGACAATGACGTCACACGATAATCGAACAGAAACTGGGTCGCCCCGGGCAACCCAAGGGCGCCTCGAGGAAAATAATCGAACGCACCCCTGTTAAAATATATACCAAATGATTTGCTTTCATCTTCGGTGATATTTCATCAGTACTGCATTTATCATAATGATACTTACAATAAACTGCTGATTGTTTGCACTGGGGAAGATAAGCATCTTTACTGAAGCTTACCAGGCTACCCTCGTTAAACAAGGTTTAATAACATGATAAAATAAAATACTACAGTTCGATATGATGTTACCATTAACATTGGAACCAACTGTCTTCATAGTGCTGATCTTCAGACAACATAAAGAATAAGATAGCACAGAACCACGTGCGTTTTGGATAGTTTTAACAAAATACTTAATACTGTATTAAAAGCACGGCTTTATAATAGGGACAAACGTGATCTTTACAAATGTACTTTTATAGCTTGCAGAACATTGCATTTTCTTTGGATGCGTTCTTGGTTTTGCCGGTTCGTATTCATTCATACCAAATCAACTGGTGTCGGGCATTTAATTTTCCCACGCCTATTAATCTTAAATGTGAAATTTTGTTAATCTACCTAGCTCAGCTATCTCACGAACTAATAAAAAGGTTTTCAGTAAATTACAGGGTAATATCGTTTATATTATGTGAATATTTATATTTCCTGGAAATTACCTCATCTTACGTGTTGATAATTAGAACATAGTGGACAGGCATATAGAACAGTGTTGTGCGAATCATGTCTGTAGCATTTGATCTACTTTTTCCCGAGACATTAATATTTTTATATTGCTGCATATTCTGTCACATTTACCATTAATAGTAAGTCAGAAAAGTGCATAAAAATAAGTTTTCGATGCTCGTGACATGAAGAATGCTTGCAAACTTATGACTGCCTTTATCCTCAACGTCTGTTTTGAATTACGTGCATTTCATTTACTCCTTTATTGACAGCAACAAAAAGCGATATCGATGAACTCCCATGTTTCATAGCAACTGATGAGATCTAGATTAGGAGATTCTTTTTGGTTTTGCATTTTGCTCTTAAAGCGGCAAGCTTTGAAAACTATAAACTTATGAAAGACTTTATAGAAGTGTTAATCTCTGTGTTGTGATGAATTCCTTGGCTTCTCGATTCTTGTAATCTAGGTCGAAGGTTAAAAATTGGTACAATGAGTGAACAAAGAGGAACCATTGTTCTGGTCGTTCCGTTGCATATCTTACCATATTTACAGAGTGATATTTTTCGCAAGTTGTTTAAAAAGTTCAGAACGTAGCCAGTGCTGAAACTTGCTTCATTAATAGATAAGGACATATCAACTTTTTTTTTCTGCATCGGGTCAGTGGACAATTTGTGTTGTTGTGTTATATTGGGCCCAGTGTATACATGTATATTTCTATATGATTACTACAAATGGTTGTATTGATAGTGCTTTAACAACTACCCATCATTGAAATCAATACTCACAAAACGATTAAGCTGCCAACTGCTGGCAGTACTCTCTACCTTCAGTTCATTTCAGAGTAGCACGTTTGACGTAAGGGCGATCATGCCAAGTTTGGAAGACTTTTTCCGCGAATTGGCTTGCTATAACGATGTTGTATTGTTACATGTACGTTATTACCAGATGCCCAATAAGGATTAAAGCATTCTACCATTAATTCCGTCTTTCATTAAATCATACACACAAACAGTTGCTATTGGAGCCAATGAATAGTTTGATGTTTCGACATATTGGACATGGCATATCGCTGACAATGTAGGTCAGAAATAGTAGGTTAAAAGTGTTTCATTACTGTCAGATATTCGATGCTGTGTGATTGTCACGTCCTACACATACTAGGCTGCAACGTGTCGTGAGCATTAACGGTGACCTAATTATCCTCTATGTCCGCAAATCAGAAAACAGAATCTACTTACCATTGTAAGTTACCCTAAAAGGCAGCAGCAGTTGACAGACAGAAACAAATCACAATCAACTTACATAAGTCCATGCATTCATGGAGAATATATTTCAAGGCGTACAACCGTTTTACGTGCCTAATTGCAAGGTCTTTGGGCATCGATGTGTGTGACGTACTTGTGTCAGGTCACGCTCATGACAGTTAAGCTCGTTATTGTCTTAAAATTCGAAGAAATTCAACAGGGTAAAATTAACATTGCTCATCCCCAAAAAGGTGTCTTAAAAGTCGAAATGTTGGGAAGGGAAATTGACTATCTCGTAACGGACTTTCCAGTGTTATGAATACTATTGGTATGTTTAGATTTGATTCGGATGGTTGTTACAGTGTTGACCGACCTCAACGGCCAGACACCCAAAACCTTTTGTCTTACAGCGAGGGCGCACTTTTAGAAGTTGGTCAAACACTTTGACATCCTTGTCCTCGAGGCCGTCTTTCGCCCAGTCAAGCCATGTATCCATTGCTCCAATAGAGCTGGTGTGCGACATGTAATAGCGAGTATGTGAGTGCGGGTGCTTCATGAACTCAACAGCGTGTGGCTCTAATGTCTTCGCTTTGTACCTGGGTGCCGAGCACGAGTCATATCAACAGTCTACTGTGTATTAAAACGCTTGAAGAATACTATGTTTTGTTTATCAGAAAGTATAATTATCTCAAACTGATTTTTTAAATTGTATCAATCGTGAAAATCAGGATACTTTAGCTACTTGCATAAACCTTAACAGCACACAAAGTGTGTATTCTATAATTTGATGTTGCATGCATGTTGTGTTTACCCATAGCAATATAAGAAATATGACAAAATCGTCCAAATTGGCAAACATCTTCGTCGCCATGATTGTATGCATGGAGTTTTAGTGAATTTGCAGCAAACTGATGATATCGTCCAAACCTCAAGTAATGCATGATATATATATTACATCACTTTGGTCAAAGATTGCAAGAATAACTACTGGTTCGATTGGATTGCAAAGCTACAGTTCTTTCTCCCTTCTCTACCCGATGTTGGTGGTTAAATGATGCGATGCAATTGTCTTCTAATTTGATCAGCTCTGCTACCTCAATGGCATCATGTCCTGTTGCTTGAATATGCTATTGCGCCCTCTGGCAAACAATACTGATAGCTTTCGTTTTGCATGTATATTTTCATACAAATTAACCGCTCAGTAGCAGGCAATTAAAACATATTATCTAATCTCATGTAAATGTTTACGCACTTTCTACAAATATGTAAAATCATTAGTGTGTCCTTTTTTGTGTGGAAATCGAGACGTTTTTTGCTGCTCTACTCAATGCATTAAAGGCACAAATCACGCAATGGAGAGTATTTTAATTAAATATACAAAGTCTGATCATACCAAACTACTCTGTTTATACCTACCTACCCTGTTTAAAAAAATATCCATCGAATACTTATTATCTTAACTGAGACATTTATGTTACAAACAAAAGAGCATTGCTCCTAGCTAACACGGTGGATTTACGGCAATCGATGTCTCTCTTTTAAGGAGAATGACTGAAAACAACAGCTTTGGAAACTAAAACTGTATATCTATTCGCACAGAATCCGTTACCGGAATATAATCGTACGTTTTGTTATAAAAATAATTGTTTAGGTGGCCTTCGTTATTTACGGCCGGGGCGTCGGAGCAATCTGACGGGTTCACTCAAAACATTCAAAGCTACAAGGGGGTTGCTCAAATGTGGAGAGGGAGAGGAGGGCTACTAAATTTAGGGAAATGTAATGAAGCATTCATGATATGAAATGATACAAAATAATCGAAAAGAATGTAAAACATAAAATGGTAAAACAATTTTAACAATTTCATGTACATCTATACGGAGTACACTGACTGTAATTATTGAATGAGTATTTTTTCCAGTATTTCCTGATACTGAAGGTACTCTCCAAGTAATAAAATATTATTTCTCTCATCTCTTCGTAAAGATTTGTATATCTTCCAGGATAAAGATTAGTTCCGTCTCTACATTATGTTATCTTGATAGGCCCTTATTCAAATGGTCAACAATGGACGTGACTTAAAGGGCAATATATATATATACCGGTATGTCCATGAGCTCTTCCTGCCTGTTACATAACTTTAGCACACAATAATGCTATTGTTCCATGGGGAGAGAAATTTATTTGTTTTGAACATAGAGTCACAATGAATGAATTGTTTAATGTTTCAACAGCTCGATTTACGTTGTTTACATCAATATGCAGAAATTCGTCCTAAATGTGATAAAATTGCTTGTGATTGCTGTATTTTTCCATGTGACTTTAAGTGATGCACAGACAGAGAAAGGTAAGATTTGAATCGGTATCTTCATTAATCATTGACCCTCTTACAAATCATATTTTGGGCTGTGATCTATTTACCGATTAAGGCGTTATCTTGTATATAATTAGTTCACTTAAACGTCACCGTCTCTCTGCTATATCAAGGACATTTAAAGATATTTACTAGGTGTGAATACTTATGTGTGGTATTGCAATAGCGGGGCGTTGTTTTTGGCCCACTGTGGAGTCCTGGGATCACGCCCGCTATAGTAAGCCAAGGACTTAATCAACATACTGTAGTTTACTTCGACGCAGATCAGTCTGTGTCACTAGTTCGATCTTAAAATATCACTACACAAAAAAGAAGGCAAAAACATTTATTGTACGTACATACTTGATATTGCACTTCAGAAATAAACTATCAGAGTTCTACACTTCAGCTTTAGGTGAGGCATTGAAAGCGGGTGTGGCAATAGATTCTAATTCAAATAACAGTTGACCCGGCCCGTGACCGTAACACAGATTTTGCATATTCATACAGGCAAAAAATCGAATCTTTTCCTTGAAACGTACGTCAACGGTTAGCAGAAGCAAATGATCAAATATTAATAGTTTAGGATGACAGCAATTGTTAGTCAATTTACAGAATGTTAATTATGCACCTTGTTTGTTTTGAGGTTGAATAAGCGGCACAGATCGGTGTCTTAGTACTGCCGAATGGTGTGTAGGTCATCTAGCTTGGTTACCGTGGCATGCGCACAGTTGGTGAACTCGGAATGACCCTGCCTTACAGCAATCCACGCTCCCGTAAAGGGGCGTATTCCAGGCTAAAAATATACCTAAAGGATGAAAGTATGTAAAAGTTCCATTTCAACTTTTGACGTATGTTTTGGTATTTTCAATGTCTGTGCAGTACATGTGAATTCTCTTACCATATCGCCACCCCCGTAGACTTGGTTCAAGTCTGTGATTTGTGAATGTTTGAGTGGAGTGAACGCAATGATTTGTATTTTGCTTTCATGTGAAACGCGCGCGTGAGTGGACGCGATGAGTAGGGTGAACACGATGAGTGGAGTGAACGCTATACAGCGGAGTTTCACCCGGAATCACAGGAAAAACTAACTCACTACTGCGCAGACTCAAACGTGACGCATTCAATCGCTGGGAAAACCTGGCGAGAGCTGCCAAATTCCGAATAGGTTTGTACGAAATAGGAGAGACACAAGAGAAACTATTATAAATGATTTTATTTTTTTAAAATTCACCGACTTGAACCAAGTCTACCACCCCCGCACATTGCATCATATCAAAATATGTACTTTGTCAATGATTAAAACTCTGTCTCGATTAAAACTAGAATTCATTTGTAAACAGTATCTAATTCTTACCAATATTTGAAATTCAAAATTGCTGCCATCTCTGTGTTAATTCTGTGCGAAAATTTAAACTTCGGATTTTCCAATGAGAGCTCAGATAAGGTCTAACAAGTGGCAGACCAGAAAAGTATAGTTAAATGTTGAAAGGCGTAATATATATCCCATAGGAGCATTTTATCGGAATAGTTACCACGATTGTAACCATAATTATTAAAAAAAGTTACCTCAACACTGTTTTAACACAAATCTACTCTTTATGTGAAAGAGCAATCTTGATGAACCTCACGATACACTGTAGAATCAATAATTAATGCACCGAGAATACATAATTTGCAATTGCCTGCAGCACACTATCCATGCTTAGATTTTTCTTATGCATATTATGCATAGTATTCTTCAGTCTGAAATTCATGTTTTGCAGTTATATTTTCTTTGTTAGCACTGACCGGGAACAAGCAGTAACATATGAAGGTACTAAGGGCGTCGAATCTTCTACATCGGCAGTTACTACTGTTGTTCCAGGCAAGTGCAAATCTAAACACGATTTCATAAAAACTCATTTCTTTATCTTAAAATTTGAGATACGACCCCTAATGTTCCTTTCGATTATAAGACCTATATGACATAACATATTTGATACTCCGAAAACTTATACACCTGAATCAGATATAAGGGACCACGAATGCAAGTAATTTAGGGAGTACCAAGGCCCTATTACCCTATTCTGATGTAAAAGTACAAATGTACGGACACATAGTGGTAATTAATCACTTAAGATATAAATTATCACTTTCAGGCTGGGCATCTCCTGATACCGGTCTTTATTGTGAGCTGGTATCATGAAATCCATCTTTGACATATGAGAGAGAGAGAGAGAGAGAGAGAGAGAGAGAGAGAGAGAGAGAGAGCTTTACAGGTTTATCGTACAGTTGACCATGCCAACGGTGTTACGTTACCAGTGTCAATCAACTGAATTATATGTTTATTTTATAGATTCGAAGACTCTGCCTACTGGAATATTTGTATTTCACATTGTAGCTGGAACGTGTGCTACACTCTTGCTAGTTGGTTGTGCGATTTGGATTATCAGCAGGGAGAGAAGACGGTTTGAAAGAGTTCCAACACAGGACCGGACAACGCAAACCATATAATATCGAGAACGAACAAAAGAACGAATACATAAACGTGTACATCAAACGTTTGATCAAGTTTTGTCTGTGAATTGTATTGTTACTTTATGAAAAATTAACACGCTACAAGTAGCCTACCCTTTTCCAGATGATTACTCTAAAGTTACTTAACCCTTTGCACTTGATCTTAAAAAAGGATTTGAACACTTCGAGAAACTTTACTGTCATGTCATAACTACAACGGATTACGTATAAACACGCATGCAAATAACTGTACCAAGACCATGTGTATGATGACCTAAGTTTCAATTTGAATATAGTCGTTGTTTTGCAATGAGCCTCGCTTAACAAAGATCCTTTGTATTGTGTTATTGTACATACATGATTGTATAATAAAACGCACGGAAATTTCCATTTTGCGTTAAACGTTTCAAACATAGAATATTTTGGTTCCCAACAATCTGTAAATTTAAAGACTATTTGTTCCTACTTTTCTTTTCTTGAGGAAACTTTGAATTATTTTAAATTACTCTTTTGGAAACCAAGAATAAAATCAGACGTCACTATGTTGTGGTTCTAGAGAAACAAATAATCCAATATTTACCGACTCTGGAAATTCTAAATTGCCACCATCCCTATGTTAACTCAACGAGGAAAAATCACATTCGATTTCCACAAAAGTTACATAAGCTTGCGAAAATTTATTCATGGCGTGAATTTTAAAATAAAACCAAATGTGCTATTGACCAAAACAACATTATAAAGTTTGTCAGTCTGGTGTGTCGCCGATACGTATTCTACCGAAACTTTTTGTCCAGTTACTGATTTGTCTTTCCGTTCAACTTTGTGCGTTGCGTTAAAAGTTTGATATTGAAAACAATCTATCGTGATCACCGTTGTCGCTTAAAATTAAAGTTATGAATATCATTTCGACAGTGACTGTTCCAAACATATGTGGCGCCCTCTACAAGCAACATCAAACGTAATCATGCCGAATGATCGTAGCATTAATGAAACTTGGCGTCACTGCGGCCAGACACTGCACGAATTTCTATTGGTTCCATTGCCTACTGGTGTAGTTAATGAAGTGTAATGCTTCATTCGGGGGTTTTTTTACCTTCTCTACCCGACATTTAATGCGGTGCAGTTGTTTCTTTATTAAATTCAACGGTGGTACCTCCAAAGCACGCCCTGTCGCATGGACAGTCTATTGCTATCTCTAGCAATTATCGTGGATAGCTATCGTTTAGTAATGTGTTCGCGACAAGACCACAAATATTTTTCTCCCGATTTCGGTAT
>LD343696.1:499700-515562 GCA_001465055.1 Ptychodera flava | reverse complement strand
TTTACTGGTATAAGTTACCAGAAAGGGCGTTTATTGCCAAATTACATGAAGACGGCAATAAAACATATATCGTCAATGGAAAGTACACTATCAAAGATTCAAGTAGATCATCATTGGTAATTCAAAATACAACGAGGTCGGACGCCGGTGAATATATCTGTCGTGTTAGAATAGGTCCATCGTTTCAAAAAACAGCAAACGTTACCCTGTTTGTGTCCGGTAAGTGATATCTGTGTATGTAAATTCTTCTATTATCTGTACACGTTTCGGATACATTTGTAGAGACGTATCACCTCTGACAACTCATTTCAAGCTTAAACACTGGGCCATGATAAAGTTCACACTTTTAAATGACTTTTTATTAGACTCAGAGACGGAATGATATATTACTTTCTTCTTTGATTAAGCTCCTGCCGAATCGCTGGTGATAACCAACCAATGCAATACATTATCTAGTAATGAAGTACACTTTAACCTGAACTCAAATAAATCGGTCTTATCATTGTCCTTCTCCATTTCTGCCATTACCTTCATATACGTTCCACTCAATGACTGCGGCGAATTAAATTTTTATGATATGTGCATCTTTAACGGTAAAGGTACTTCCATTTTTATATTTCAGTTGTGGTATTTGACCTCCAACTGCCCGGCTTTGAAATAAATAAATAATTTTACATGTTTGCGTTTGTTTTAAGAGCCATTCAATATTGAGTTAGAAGTATCAGGCATCGTCAACGGAAAGGCGGACCCCCTTATTGTAAACAGGACAATCGGATCAACTTTGAAAGCCAATTGCAGCGCTATATTTACAACTCCGTATGGCATTTTAAATCTTAAATGGACCACGAACGAAACTGTTCACAGTAATCAACGCATACGGGAGGACAACCTGAACGTTACATTAGGTGATGGCTATGTCGCATTCACTGAGCTTACATTGGTCAATATTAGTAGTGCTGATTCCGGCCTTTACACTTGCCAAGCATTTTACGAAGACCAACGGGCCGGTAATGTCAAAAAGGCTTTCTATCTCCAAGTTCAAACAGCCGGTAAGACATGTTGGCATTTATTGCTATGCAAAACTTAACATGATATCTAGAAAGATGCTTGTACAGTGACCATCAACCCATACTTGTCAGGAAATTTGATAAGGCAAAATTAAAACTACTATATGGAAGATAAACCGTTTGTAAAATACACCTTACAATAACAGTCTTTGGTAATTACACACCATACTTAGGGCTGTTATTAACCATGCGAAGAGTGACTGTGAAATTGAAATTAAACCGCAAGAATACAAAATGCTCTTGTTTCTTTTTTTGAATTAATCTGACGCTTCTTGCCCATTTACACTAGCACTCGTTTTTCTTCAAAATGTGAAATAAGAAAGGGGACTCCTCAAAGTTGAAATATATCAGCGAATGTAATATTTGCCATTATTTTTTGTTTTCGACCTTTGTCGAGTTCTTTTGCAAGTTGTGCTTTCACAGAAAGAGATCACTTTTTACCTTTCCTCTACGAATCGACAATTGTTTTTGATATGGCTTTGAATAAGACTTGGAACTATGTTTATGACTTTATGGAATATTGACCAGAGTACATAATGACGTTTACACAAACACTTCATAATCATTCTCAGTCACAAAAATAAAGTCTTACACTTTGAAAGATAATGTTCATTAATTGATTAAGGTCTGAATTATTCGTAGTAAGTTTATTTTTTATCAATATGATTAACTCGAGCTTTGCGTTTAGCATTGTTTCGCTCTGTTTACTGTTGGTCACTGTGAAATTTATGGCCAAAATGTTTTTGCTTGCAGGTACAGAATCCAGGACTTTTTCCGCTACATGGATCATATTAGTAGTGGTTGGAATATTTGCTGCATTTTTGGTGATTTGTATTGTGTTAATCTTGATGAAAATGAAAAAAAATCATGATACTGAATACGATCAAGCTAGAACCGAGGACAACTACGAAATGGAAATCAACAAGCACGAGTAAACCATCAAAAGAGAAGGTTTACCAAGGATGAATACATATATGTGCAAGGTTTATGGTCACTTACCCTGGAAAAGCTATTTTCGACATTTATAACTCGTGCGATTTTTTAACAAAAACCGATAAAATAGTACAGGAAGTTGCCATGTTATTTGAATCATGGGGGAAAAAAGCTCTAGGCTTGGAGCTTGCATCATGTGATATAGAAGAGACCATCTTCCGATTGGTATGGCATTGTCCACTCACCCATGCTCAAATCAGGCTGTGTGTATTTACATAGCTATTGTTTACACTGATTATCCTTGCATAAACGATGAATCACTTATAATAAACTGTCCACTGTCAGATTTTGTGTTGCTGTTTACTACTAACCACATAATCTACCACAAGCTTTCCCAGCCGTTTAACAATTGAGTGGAGTGACAGTTCTGACTATATTCCTATAACCATATATTCCTGAAGCTTGTTGTAGATTCAGTGGCAAGTAGTAAACAGCGACACAAAATCTTACAGTGGACAGCTTATTATACATGTTAGTGATTCATTGTTTATGCAAGGATACTCAGTATAAACAATAGTTATGTAAAGAAGATGATCCCCTCCGCATCACATGATGAAAGCTCCAAGCCTGGAGCTTTTTTCCCATGATTCAAATTTCATGATTCCTGTACTATTTTATAGGATTTTGTAAAAAATGTTCTTGCTGTTCTGAATTAGAATTCAGAACAGCAAGAACATTTTTTTTTCAAGATTAAGGGGAACTTCAGACCACAGTAGGCGTAGATGGAGTAAATATATAGGTCAGGCGACACAGGAATTTACGTTGCGCTCGAGACATTATTTCCCCATTGTTTTAAATCCAAGCTGTGAAAATACAGTTCTGATAAAAGTTCAACTACATTGTCTTTCTATTGTCCAACCTTGCGTGAGACATTCTATGCATAATCATATGAATTCCCGAGACACGCGGGTGCCTGGAATGGCGCTGTCATTGAATTTAAACAGAACAGACTTGAAAATGTTATTTGCCGCCAATTTTGAAGAATTACACCGCCGGTAAATCGTGGGAATTCAAGCCGAAGTGGCGAAATGTTGAAATTTGGCGAATTACTAGAATGAAGATTTACAGTATACGGTACAAATTATAGAAACATGACAATTTGGTTGTTTTATTGTACATATACCTGCAGTGTTTGACACGGCCGAGGCAATGCTCTGTTGGATGACCGGGAATAGGCCTAGATCTCTTGCGTGGATCACTCCGGATCACTGTTGTTACTACCAAGAGTATCATCAATATTTTGGTCAAGAGCACCAGCCTGAGGGCATGTTTTGTTAACATTATTACACCGAAAATTTGAAATCATCACAAAATCCAGTATTTGTACTGTGCGTGACGCGTGTGTGAGCTACCAACTTGCGTTCGGAGGGTTTGCCGGCTAGAGGGCAATATCAATTCGAGCCACCTCATATCACACTTTTTTGGAATGTCACGTTGTGGAGTTTCATCCAATCACGAGATCAGTACTGCAGTTGAGCTGTAATAATAATGATTACAACCACGCTACGTGACAATATAGCTTTGTCAATACCAGTGAATTTTGTGACTTCATACCCTCAGATAATTACAGATAATGTATCCAATTATCCATCATTGCTACCAAAGATGTTTTCTACATCTTCAAAGTCAGTGACATCTCAAAAACTATAAAATAATAGCATTAATATATTCCCTTCCTCCCACAATGGACTCATTAAGCAAACTTTGCACTCCATAATGTACTCGGCTCAGCCTCGTACATTATGTTGTGCAAATTTTGCTGTCGTCCATTATAGGCTGGGAGGGGTACATTATTACTTAAATAGACATCCGCTACATTGTTTTAAACAAATTAATAAATGACAATACAAACCACCCACTCTCAATAAATTCCTTGTTTTGTCACAAAGTGGTCACTGTAAAGAAAAAAATATCTGAAAGTTTACGTTGCCGCAGGAAGGCCTGTTCAAAACTTGTGTCACTTGTCCGCTACCCGTCAACTACCCTCCGCTACCTGGTGTTCTATGCGCTACCGATTTTGAGCACATTCTGCATGGGAAAGGGAAAAGTGTCCGCTACCCTCCGCTACCTTGTCCCCTATGGGCTTTCGATTTTGAGCATATTTTGGATGACAAAAGTGTCCGCTACCTGTTTGCTACCCTCTGCTAGCTTGCCTCCTATTGGCTACCGATTTTGACTCCTCGGAATGCCGTCGCAATGAACGGAATGTAAATTGCTGTGTCTATTATGGGCTACAATTTGTGATAAGTCTTAAGCAATGTAGGAACTGATATCGGCTCCCCGCCCGCAGCATGTGTTGTAATGGCTACCGGTTTTTGGTCACATTCATGATGGAAAATATGTTGGCCAAATGTGTGCTACGCTTACGCTACCCTAGACTACCTTATGTCCTTTGGGCTACTGTTTTACACAAAATTTGCACGGACAAAATGTCGGCTATCCATCGGCTACCCTCCGCTACCTTGTCTCCTATGCTACCGATTTTGATCATATTCTGGATGGGAAAAAAAGTCATCCGCTACCTCATTTCCTATGGGCTACCGATTTTTTAGTCTGGTGCCGAAACACAAAACCCAAAAATTTCGGCCCCACAATGGTTCTCGGTGGTTTCTGTATCTTCAAAGCCTACTGAATCAGGATCTGCATGATGCCACCCTGGCATCCTTGGGCATTTTAATATATTCAAGATGGCCGCCAAGATGGCCGCCAAAACATGTAAATGACAATATCTCAGCTCTATGAAATGTTATCAAAGTGATTTTGGTGTCATTTGCCAGGTAAACAGGGGCAAGGAATTCATTTCTTTCATTGCCCAACATGTGCAATTCTTAATTTGCATAAAAATCCAAGATGGCTGCCAAAATCACCTCCAAAACAGGTAAAATGCCATATCTCAGCTCCATGAGAAGCTGTTGGAGTCATTGTGGCCTCCTTTGCCAGGTAAATGGGGTTAAGGAACTCATATCTTTCATTGCCTTATATGTACAACCCCTAATTTGCATAAAAAGCCAAGATGGCTGCCAAAACGACATCCAAAAACAGGTAAAATATCATATCTCAGCTCCATGAGAAGCTGTTAGAGTCATTTTGGTCTCCTTTGCCAGGTATATTGGGTCAAGCAATTCATATCTTTCATTGGCTGGCATGTACAACCCTTAATTTGCATATAAATTTGCATAAAATCCAAATACCTGTTTCAGTGTGTAAGGAGTCATATCTCAATACACTATGCCACTGATTTTGGTGTGTTTCGGCATTTTTACGGGTCTTTTGTTATATTTGCTATAAAAGCAACCATGAAAATCTGAAATTGATGCTTACAACCCAAGATAGTTGCTAAGCTTGTTTCCACAACATAATATTTAATAATAATAATATTTATTGCTTTAAAAACGCCTTCCACGTAAAAGACATCTCAAGGTGCATTACATTTCAGTTATAAAAATAGAGCAATGGCAAATGGTTAAAAATCACACATAGTAACTCTCTTTAAAAAGGTAAGTTTTTAAATGAGACTTAAAAACGTTAAAATTATCAACACATCGGAATTTCGGAGTTTCATATATCAAGGTATATCTTAGCTGAGATTGCATACTAGAGACTAGTACAGTAAGGGTTCAAGGCTGAAGGATAAGTTTCTTTCGTAAATGTAAAGTATTTCATAGAAAGCCAAAATGACCACCCAATATCAACTATGGCCACACAAATGGATGCCATAAAAACATTGAGTCGTATCTTAATCCACCAAGCATTTTTGAGATCTATTTTGTTGTGTTTGGTCAGTTTTCATTGCTTTATTTCTGAACTGGAAAAATGTTACTTATCATGGAAGGATTTTATCCTACATTGCCGCTATAATGGTTTCGTAAAACATTACACCGTATCTTAATTTATCCAGCATCTTTGACACAAAGTTGTGTTTGTTTTGGTCTGTTTGAGAGGTCATGGAATTCACATTTCCATCCACATAAATTGTCAAACCATCCATTTAAATTAAATGATAATGAATTGTATCTTTCCATACAACTTCAATGGTTATTTTATCATTTGCCAATCAACCACAATAGATGAGCTTCAATTGTTCAAGGCGAATTTGCCGAGAATGCATTCGCACTTGCATAAAAGTGACTTGTTTGGTCATCTTTTAGCCAACCTGAGTCATCTGTCTTGTTTATCTTTGCACCAACTTAGTCACTCTGATGACCGCAAGTGGGTGTAGCAGAGGCCTTCTATGAATACCTTTATCATTGCAGGCAAGGTTTTCTGATTTGACAATGAAGATTGCCACTTTTGACAACCAGTTTTAATGTCATCCGTCAGACGTTGTACCTTAAGCTTTACAACCGTCATGCTGCAAATAAGTCTCTAGTTTCTGCTATAATGTCATTCATAGGCAGGAGAAATACGAACTTCTTGCGTTTGA
Source organism: Ptychodera flava (assembly GCA_001465055.1). Lineage (NCBI taxonomy): Eukaryota > Metazoa > Hemichordata > Enteropneusta > Ptychoderidae > Ptychodera > Ptychodera flava. The sequence continues at coordinate 509,079 of LD343696.1, read as the reverse complement.
CACAATTCAGAGCACTTTGAGCAGTTTAACTGCATTACAAACACCAATATTAGTAAGGTGTGAGTTGCATCTTTACCAATCAAGCATTCTTAAGACCTATTTTGATGAGTAGGGTCATGTTTTATCCAGTTGCAGAGTTTGAATCTCCAGTTATCTGACCTGAAAAAACTTGCAAGAACATTGCAAAAGAGGGAGTTCATCTGATAATGCTAATAATGATGTCAAAATATTACATCATGTCTCTATTTACTGAGTAGCTCATAAGACCAACTTTTGTGTCCTTTGATACATTTGAAGGGTCAATTGCATATAAACTGTACAATCCAACATATATCAAAAGTGAAGTCAAAACATCATCGATGCCCTAAATAGAGTCGCAAAATAGGCATGTAGCCTTAACATTATTATTGATCATCTTTGAGATTGATTCTTAATCTTTGGCCGCATTTTAGGTATCGAGGAACACACTTTTCCCATTACATGAACTGTTTACGTACCATTTATCATTTGGTGGCACGTTTATAATACTTATCTGTAACAATGTACCAAAATACTCATTTACAAGTTTTCGACCCGAACTGTGAGATTCGGTAAGATTCTGGCACAACATCATCTTCATCGCTTTTGTTATTAGCAGGGTCATTTATATTGGCAGTTGCTTGCTATACTATACTTCCAGAAAATACAAATGTCACAGCCAGTTGAATTAAAGGGCGCCTGTAACTTCCTGTGGAATATGGAGGGTCACCTGTACATCCATTAGGAATGAATGTATGCACATCTGAAGGAGCTGGTTAGCCTTGACTAAAAGTTAAAGTGATTTATTTTTCAGCCAACCAAAGTAACGAAATCCGTTTGAAACCTTGGATAATTGTTCACTATACCGTTCCTTATTCATATATAAAAAGTTAAGTGAAGTAAAGTAAGCCTTTATTGAAATCGTATCCCAATTGGGATCTTGATCATAATGGACAATAAAGGTTTTGCAAAATCAACAACAAACGAGTATTAAAAAAGAGATATATATGTATAAATCTGAGTATCTATATGCGTATATTACATGTTCATCAATAGTCTACTTTTTCATTTTTTCTTGTCTAAGTTATTATGCTTGCGTGCAAGTTGTTATGCTCGTTATTTTTAGAAGCTGTTTAGTGTGTTGCAGCTCAAATGGCTAGCATGTAGCCCACTGCACCATAACAAGACAAAACATGGGCACCTAGCAGTTGTAGCTCTTTGTCTGCATACATTTTTGGTTGTTGGTATGTTTCTTTTCATGGTCCAATAAAAGCTTGTACAAGTCATCAAAATAGTACAGGTTAGTCTCCAATGTACTTTTGGTTTCATTCCGAGACACAAGGAAAAATGCACATGCTCATCAGTATAGAACTTTTATACCAGTTAGTGGATTAGAACTAGTAAAAAAGATAGCTTTTTGGAGGAGCAAGGTGTATATATGATTAATTATAAAAACAACAACAATCTAATTAAATATTGGGTATACGTAATTGTACTGCAATTAAACTGTTCAATGTGCTTTGGATGGGTGTCAAGCGCAAACATTGGTATTCTTGATGCCCCTACGGATGACCGTATTGCAGAAACTATAAAATTGTTCGCAGCATGACGGTTGCGAAGCTAAGGGTAGAACTTCATAGGGATAAGATGAAAGTATCTATACTGTCATAAAAGAATAATATAATTCATGTAAATGGATGGTTTGACAATTTATATGAGTGGAAATGTGAAATCCATGACCTCTCAGACGGACCCAAACACATACAACCTTGTGTCAAAGATGCTTGATTTATTAAGATACGGTGTGATGTTTTAGGAAACCATTATAGCTACTATGCGGGGTTAAATGCCTCCATTAATAGTAAGATTTTTCAAGTGCAGAAAACAAGCAATGAAAACCCTGCGACCAATAAACCCTGACCAAACACAACATAAAAGGTCTCACGAATGCTTGGTGGGTTAAGATACGACTCAATATTTTTGTTACATCCATTTGTATGGCCATAGTTGATATTAGGTGGTCATTTTGGCTTTCAATGAAATACTTTACATTTAACATAACGAAAGAAACTTATCCTTCAGCCTTGAAACCTTAATGTACTAATCTGTAGGATGCAATTTCAGCTAAGATATACCGTGATACATGTTTTGGAAACAAGCTTAGCAGCCATCTTGGATTGTAAGCATCAACTTCAGATTTTCATGGTTGATTTTACAGCAAATATAACAAAAGATACCAATTTTCACCAGTAAAATATGCCGAAAGACACCAAAATCCAGTGGCATCGTGTATTGAGATATGACTCCTTACACACTGAAACAGGTATTTGGATTTTTATGCAAATTTGTATGCAAATTAAGGGTTGTACATGCCAGCCAATGAAAGATATGAATTGCTTGACCCAATATACCTGGCAAAGGAGACCACAATGACTCCAACAGCTTCTCATGGAGCTGAGATATGGCATTTTACCTGTTTTGGAGGTGATTTTGGCAGCCATCTTGGATTTTTATGCAAATTAAGGGTTGTACATATAAGGCAATGAAAGATATGAATTCCTTAACCCCATTTACCTGGCAAAGGAGACCACAATGACTCCAACAGCTTCTCATAGAGCTGAGATATGGCATTTTACCTGTTTTGGAGGTGATTTTGGCAGGCATCTTGGATTTTTATGCAAATTAAGAATTGCACATGTTGGGCAATGAAAGAAATGAATTCCTTGCCCCTGTTTACCTGGCAAATGACACCAAAATCACTTTGATAACATTTCATAGAGCTGAGATATTGTCATTTACATGTTTTGGCGGCCATCTTGGCGGCCATCTTGAATATATTAAAATGCCCAAGGATGCCAGGGTGGCATCATGCAGATCCTGATTCAGTAGGCTTTGAAGATACAGAAACCACCGAGAACCATTGTGGGGCCGAAATTTTTGGGTTCGACCAAAAATCAGGGTTTCGGCACCAGACTATTTGGTCAATTTCTGGCAGGGAAAATGTCCGCTACCTTATTATGTTTAAAAAGATATGACGTCAAAATGCAATTCCAGTTTTTAAAAAAATTGGGCCAAGTTGTGGTCGTTTCCATGGAAACAAACATTTCACACTTGTCCAAATCTAAATCTCCGGTTTAACCAAAAACACCCCTTTATTTCATGCGTCGTTACCTTGACCCATTCATGTGACTACCAATGCTACAATTTCACTGGTATTTTGGACAATTAAAACTAAGTATTCTGTCACAAAAAAATTCAGGGTTGCGTAGTGTGACATGTATGATTTAGAAAAATGTCCGGCCTTTCTATACTACGATAGAATCGTTAACAATTGTACAAGCGCACTAAGACATTAAGGTTTGATATCTATGTATTTCAAGATTATTCGGTTACCGCTACTCCCGATACCGCTCGCTATGTAGCGGAGACCGCGGGGAAAAAAGATTGTGCCTCGAATCCTGCATTGTATACATTGTGATAATTGGCTAGACCTGGTTCCCTTCGGGTTTAATATCAAACTGACTTTCTACTTGACATTCTGCACTGCTACTAGTCGGCATAAACGGATTGACAGGTGCGCATGGACGGTCTTTAATGACGTTATAACACTTCAGGATGTCATTTCAATCTTGATAGAGGCAACAACATAAGTATTTATTTAAGTTCCGAAGACGTTTCCCCAGTCAGGTATTTGTATTATTCTATTGTCTACAATTGACAAGAGGTGAGAGTGACAAGACGTTTTCAATATCAATTGACCCTGCTAATCTCAGATGCCCGATAATAACACCAACGTCAACGATGAAATACGGGGATATGAAATTCGATGGACAAAGTCACCGAAAGAGGCGTTTATTGCCGCGCTACACGAAGACGGCAATCGATCATATATAGTCTATGGAAAGTTCACCATCAAGGATTAAAGTAGAACATCATTGGTCATTCGAAATACCAAACAGTCGGACGGCGGTGAATATATCTGTTGTGTGAGAATGCGTCAGTCATTTCAAAAAACAGCACATGTTACTCTCTTAGTGTCCGGTAAGTGATGTCTGTCTACGTAAATTCTTCAATTCTCTGTGCACATTTCGAATACATTTGTGGAGACATATCACCTTAGACCTCTAATTCGGGGCCATAATGACCTTTACGCATTTAAATAACTTCGACTTAAAGTCTCAGTGTGATGACGGATTGCCTATTTTACTTTCTTGGTTCATTGAGCTACTGCTGAACCGCTACCGATAACCAATCAATGAAATACACCATCTAATGAAATATATTCTATTCTAAACTGAAATAAATCTGTCTTTATATTGACCTTCTTCATTTTGCTGTAACTTCATATTCGTTTTACTTTATGACTGTTGAGACTGAGGGTTTTATGATGTTTGCGTCTTGAGCGGTAAAGGTATTTCCATTTTATATTTTAAATTTAATTATTTGACTTCGAAGTGCAGGCTTTTGAATTAATTAAATAATTTTACATGTTTGCGTTTGTTTCAAGAGCCATTCAACATTGAGTTGAAAGCTGGCGTCGACGGAAAAGGGACAGCGACCAGCTTATTGTCAACAGGACAATCAGATCCACTTTGAAAGCTAATTGCAGTGCCATATTTACAACTCCATATGGCATTCTAAATCTTAAATGGGCGGCAAACGAAACTGTTCACAGTAATCAACGCATACGGGAGAACTATCTAACCGTTACATTAGGTAATGGTTATGCTGCATTCTCTGAGCTGACATTGGTCAATATAAGTCGCGCCGATTCTGGCCTTCACTCTTGCCAAGCATTTTACGACGTCCAACGGGCCAGTAATGTCAAAAAGACTTTTCATCCCGAGGTTCGAACATTAGGTTAGACATGTGCGCAATGAATATTTTTTTTAATTTTTTATGCTATGCAAATCAAAACAATATTTCCAAGCCATAATCTACATCATAGTCATAAGTTCCATAGTGACAAAACACAGTCACATGACATGTGAAAAGACTATTATACAGAGAACTTCAACCCACATTTACAGGAAACTTGATATCAAAAACTTGTAACTTATCTTTTGTTTAAGGAAAGCCTTTTTTGTGATTAAGAAATGTACTTTACAGTAACAATATAATCTTTGGAAAGTACGGATCGTACTTGACGCAGCTATTTATCATGAGCAGATCATGCGCAGAATGACTGTCAAATTGAAAGTTACCCGTAAGAAGAAACAAGGCTTCCGTTTCCTTTTCAATTTTGTCTAAAGCTACCTGCCTATTTTTATTCATTTTTATTATAAACAATTGGTAACAAGAAGGGCACTACCAAAATTTGAAATAATGTGTAACTTTTGCCATTATCATTTGTTTGCGACTTTTGACGAGTTCGTTTTGCATGTTGTGTTTTCACACAGAGAGGACCAACGGCCATAGCTTGTTTAAGTTCACTCTAAGCATCAACAACTGCTATTGATACGACTTTTAGTAAGACTTTGAACCGTGTTTAAGAACTTACATAATATTCACTTGAGTACGTTCTGAACTAATACTTAATAAAACCCTTCATAATTAATATTTAAATCACAGAAATAAAATTTTATATTTTGTAAAATATTATACCATAATTGTATAAAGATACAGATATTGATGTTAAATGTATTTGTTTTAATTTAAGGTAGAACGCACCTCGGGGACAGAAACTCGGGACTTCAAATTTTTTCAATTTTCTTCTGACCTACCACTTGTGGGGGCTCATTTTGAAGCTCTTGGCGAAAGAAAAGTTTTCACCGTCTTAGTTTTTTGAAAATCGAAAATTTTATTTTTTCCCATAGAGTTTACACAGGGATGGCGGCCATTTTGAATTTCAAATATCGAGAAATCGCAAGATATTTGTCTCTCTAGTACCAAAGTTTGCACGGTGACCCCTGATTTTTATTCTTGCTTTGGTAAGAGAATGGTTCAAAGTTTCACTGAGGAAAATATGAGCAAAAGTTTAAGTCTTTCACTTTCGAGGTGCATATTACCTTAAATGATTGTTAAGGTCTTGCATGGCGTTTTTCAGTTTCTACTTTGCTAATCATTAGTTACCATGACCATAATGTGTTTATTTGCAGGTACAGGATCCAAGACTTTTTCCAGCACATGGAAATTAGTAGTGGGTGAAATATGTTCTGCACTGTTAATGATCGGTTTTATATTGTGCTTAATTTGGAGGGAAAGAAGACTGTCAGAAACACTTCCCACCAATATCCAGAACGACGAAAACAGCTAAATACTATCAAATCGATCTCGAGGTCGCAGTTAACACCCGCCCTTGTATTTTGAGGTTCGCTCATTTAGATTTTGCTGAGTCATTTAGCGTTCAAATTGACAAGAAGAGAAAAATAATGTAAAATAATGTTTAACTTATAAGAGTACAGTTGCTTGACATGTGTGGCCATGATGCAATATATTTTCATTCTTGTCATCTAATAATCAAGTTTTGACTTTGATGACTCAGCAAAAACTAAATGAGCGTAACCTAAAATAGATGAGCGGGAGTTACCTGTTTTTGAATCACAAAGTGTGCTACGTTTTATAGTTGCCTTGAGAAGAAAATGAAAAGCTGGCACTTTTCCCTACCGCTCACAAGGTAGCACAATACTCTTGCGCATGCGCTTTCCGAAGCCTGTTCCAACGTTCATACCAATTGTTTGAACAACCAGAGATCCATTGCTAAATATGTAATGTTATGTAAAGGGAGGAGTTACAATTAAGCGGCTGGCTGGGACCTACGAACACCGAATTGACCTTCTCGTCATCGATATGCGTAATTTTGAATCGAATGCAAAATTTAAATGTCAACGTTTGAGGATGCCATTCTCCTTCGATTCTAATTTTGCCTTTAGACTAGCGTATAAGGGATCATTCCAAATATAGTCAACGATGTTAGATACTAGTAAGCATTTCTTTGGTATGAAACGTTAGGTATAATCGGCATATTTGAAACCATGTGAAGATAGATATATGATTTATGGGCGATGACTTAATAAGTCCAGATTCTACGCGTAAATCTGTATATCAATGTGTGCTACAATCTGTGCAATGTCAAACAGATCTATTCAGAATGATGCAAGGTGAACATAAAATAAGTCAGCCGACTTTTTGTCCTAATATTTTACAGTCTCTTTGTGGAATTTTAAAGTGTGCTCCGTTTTTATCGTGCGATCAAAGATAGTTGGTCTTTTGAGCTATGGTCTGTATGTGGTGACTTAGAAAAACCTTGCTTCCATTTGTCGTCAGTTTTCCACTTTTTTATCACACATTTGTTAAGCGATTTATGATGGATTGTTGTAAACGACTGAATTTCTCAAATATGCCTGCCTTAAGTCTATCAAATTATGTTTAAACTAACAGTTTGTTAATTAAATAAAACTAGAATTATAGAAATCAGTATTACTAATTAAACCGACTTTCAACAATTAAAATTATGTGGCGATCAAACCCGCCGAGTGACTGCATTTGCGTTAGTTTTTATTGACCTAATAGTAATTTGGTAGTCCGATTATCTGGCCCGATACTACAGGTCCTAAATGTACTGGTGAAATACGCATTTTAGCTCATTTTGTATCTGCGGGTGATTTGAAGGACATCATATTCTGCATACGTAGTACTGACTCAATCTTAGCCAATGCTCCTATGAAATATAGATTTGACTGATATTGTTGGCTGAATTGACTCTTTCCTGAAATGATTAATGACGACTTCGTCAGGATTCGAGCATTTTCGTCAAATATTAATTCGTGTAGTACAAAATTAGATTAGGGTTTAGTGGTCAATATGTCAGTCTAAGTCTCGATAGTGAGATAACGCCGCAAGGTATTATTTCTAAAACTAGTCCCCGCAAAGGAACTTTAGCCTTTCTACCTTTCTGTCAGCCGTGTCATGATAATAATAGTTACGACGTCTTTTGCAGGGTCTTTCTTCACCACAGGCACGTCTTCTTTCATTGAGTAATATACAAAACAATTATAGTCATTCCTTTCAAGCTAATTTTGTATATGCATGAATAGTTATCGTCTTTATACTGTTGATATACGTAGTCATGTCACCTGTAAAGAATGCCGTATGTCACACAATTTGATATGCTTAAGCCTTAGTACCACGTGCGAATATTGCGACTTTTATTGGATTTGAATTTGACTGCGAATTTTAATGATCCAACGCTTTTGGCAAACCAAGAATCTGTCCAGCCTGGAAACTAACAAATTTGGCTAATAGCTATGTTCATCGAATGTGTATGATCGATTGACAAATTATCGACTACCCATTGTTTACTAGATGGGAGATAAAATGGCAGGGAATGACGTGAATTAGGGAATGAAATGGTTATGTCCCTCAAAGTCTAAATGCAACAGTCCCCTCCTTTCAAACGTAAAAATGTCATTAATCTATTTTGGTGCAACCTTCCTCCCACGCCTCAGTCTCAATCGCACGATTCCTTGCCCAAATGTTTTTCAGGTTGTCTTTTAACACGAACCTTCTATTTTAGTTGATGGGTCCTTTTTAGCACTGGTAAATAACTATCTCGCCACATCCGGTGTAATTCTCGAAATATGTACTCGGCCTACCCGGCCAATTTTCCAATGAGTTGCGTTTGCAGCCAAACGTCATGACCCCTTCATAGCTCCCAGGCGACCAACTGTTTGTTGAATTGTAAACGTTGCCAATGCCACCTCCACCCCAAAAAACAAACAAACCAAAACTGCTATTCCAATTACGCATTTTCATGTCATCACATGCATAGAGAACACAAACTATAGAAATTACAATGGGTTAAAATCCGCACATTTCCGCATAGATAGAATATATCATGAGTATTTAACAGTTCGTCTTACCTACAAACCCATCATCCGCTATCGAACTAGCCATCCAGTTAGCTACCTATCTATGGATATACATATAAGTACTCACCTGTATAGCTAGCTAGCTAAATATCCACCTTTCTACATACATAGATACATACATAGATACATACATAGATACATACATAGATACATAGATACATAGATACATACATACATACATACATACATACATACATACATACATACATACATACATACATACATTCTTACATATCTACCAACCCACATACATACATACATACATACACTGTAAATCTATGCGAGTTGTGATGCGTTTAGAGATTAAACGCCAGCGTTTAAAATTAAACACTTGTGTTTATTAAAGTGTCGATGTGTTTAGAAACTAAATGCCTGTGTTTGAAAGCATATTCAAACTGTGATTTCCATGATCACAGGGAACTCTGACATGTTTCCTGTTTGAAGTTTACTCGACGAACTTGTATATATATATATATATATATATATATATA